>JANHGN010027029.1:27958-39903 GCA_024605025.1 Megaceryle maxima
CCCCCTGCTCTGGGTGCCCCTGCTGGATGGAGCAGGGGGGTGGCACCAGAGCATCTCCAGAGGGCCCTTCCAACTCCTACCCTTCTGTGATTGTGTGATCTGCATAGGCTACCAAGGCCAAAATTGGAGAGCAGCCACAACAATCTAAGTAGATTAACCTGTCCTCTGGGGATTCAGCATAAAAACTGTCTCCATAAGATGCCAGCTGCCTCTTTTGGGAGGCTGTCTGTACCCAGCTCTGCTCTTCTGCCTCACGATGCCTTTGTACACTCACCTAGAGAGAGGCAATTAATCACTGTTGTGCAATTTCCCACTGGAGTCCTCAACACAGCAGACAACAGCCAGCAAGCGACAGAGGACCCCAGCACATAGATCATAAATGGAACAAAAATTCTAATCCATAACACAGACTTAACCCTCCTCCAGACTCCATCAATGCCCCCACGTGATGGTCCCACCAGTGCTGCCCCAGCAACTACTTACCTGAGCCCTTCCAAGCCCACTTCAGCCAAATTAAGCTGGGTTTAGCACCAGCCTTTAAGCAGCAGGTCTTCATTAGCCTGATTGATTTTGCCTGAAGCAATTAAGGAGACACAAGTCATTCCTATGGGAGGGGCAGCAAGAGCTGAGCTTCCCCTAGGGAGCACTTCTCTGAGGGCACATCCACTCCTCCAAGGTGTTGGACAGTACACAAATCACAGGCTCTCCCTTCTCTGAACCTTGTGTATGATTTTGCTCTCCAGTGCCACTTCCTACAGGAGATTGCTGGAAGATGAAGAGTAAAACATGGCAAGTTTTGGTCACAAACTGATGAGGTTTTTCAACGGCACCAAGTCCTGCAAATACCTTCCTTTCCTCTCGCTATGACCTGCTGGGAACTGGAAATTGGTTTTGCTTGGATCAAGCAAGCCCTGGGAGAGCAGAAACTGCAAAACCTGGTGCAAGTCTTTAATTTATTAGTCTTGAAATAGCCTCTAATCCCCCAGTTGCAGTGGGGGTAGGGGATGAATAAAGCATCGGAGTCCTGCAGAGCTCAGCCATCGTGTTTTGAAGAGCAAGAGCCACAGCACTGAGAAGACAACCCAGGGAAGCCAGCAGTGATGCACCCAGACAGCACTTAGCAAGATGTTGGCCACTGCTGTAGAAGTAGATAATTTACTACCTTATGAGCCCTAAAAGAGGTTAAGCCTAAAGCACAGTAGTCCCAAGGAGAAAGACTTGGGGGTGCTGGTTGATGAAAAGTTCAACCTGAGCCAACAATGTGCAAGTGTAGCCCAGAAAATGAACCATGTCCTGGGCTGCATCCCCAGCAGCATGGGCAGCAGGGCGAGGGAGGGGATTCTCCCCCTCTGCTCTGCTCTCATGAGGCTCCACCTGGAGTGCTGTGTCCAGCTCTGGAGTCCTCAGCACAACAAGGACATCCTGCTCGAAGCCCAAGGGAAAAGCACAGGAGAGTTGGGGTCCTGCTGCTACCCCATGTGTCCAGATAGCTTCCTTGACTTTCCAGTGCTCTACTTTGGGCTCTCTGGTGCTTTCCTACAAGCAAGACTCTGTGTTCCTAAAGCCACCTCTGCCTTTCTGTGCCAAACAAGCACTGCCCTCGCCTGCAGTTCACACCCTGCTCCTGCCCCACAGCAGTGGTCTTCCCAATACTGGTCTCTGCTCCTGGTCACACACTTGAGAGCAGCACAAGTCCCTCATTGATGGGAAGTGTAGGAAAGAGTTCTCCTGAGGGGAAATCTGAGGCTGCACAAAAAATAAGGGCTTAACTTTCCCTTTTTTTTTTTCATCCTTTGGAAACTTATATATGTGGAAGCCTAAAGTAGGTTCTGAATTCAATAAAAAATGTTCATTGTTTCAGTCCTTGTCTTTCCTTCTTGTTTGCAGTGACCTGACACCACCAGCCACCATACTGGCTCTTCTAAGAACATCTTCTCTCTAATATAATTTCTCCCACCTTTCCCATCAAGTGAGATATCACTTCAGTTTTCTTGCTGCAGGAAGGTGATAGGTTAGTCTAGCACAATCTACCTTTGCCATCCATCACAGTGGGGTTTACCCTGGGTTTTATTTCTCTTGATGCCCCTGTTTGGCAGAGTACCAAGGTCTGACCAAGTAGGATAGAACCACTCTCGTCACTTTTTTCCCCTCTCCTAAAGAAAAGGCCTCAAGTACTGTGATGGCTATTCACCAGTTTTACTGGACCACCCCCAATTTGAGAAAATGCACAGAAGTCCTTGGTACCAGACTTGTAATTGGTGATTCACTTGAGACTACTCAGACTCTCAAGCTTAATTGAGCCAGAGTGGAGCAAGGTCCCCTTTCAAGTCACGATCTCTTTCTGACCCTCAATATCTGGCTTTTATTCCTTATTAGTCCTCTTTACTGCTCATGTACCTCTTTCCTTACTCGTAATAGTCTTTCCAAGACGGTTATTCACAGTTAGTGCAAAAAAACCCAAATCTTTTGCTTGTAACATAAATGTTACGGAGTTTTTCTACCTTTGTCTTCCAAATCTCCACGGATCCTACACACCAAACCCACTGCAGCTCTGCTTCACTCTTCCCCCCCAGATGACTTCACTGCTTCCCTTTGTTTCTCAAAGTCTACCTTCAAAGAACAGGAAAACCTCTATTTGTTTCTCCTCCTACTTTATTTCACCAATTCCTGTCCACCACATTGCTCTGGTCAGCTCTTCTGCAGCGTTACCTTCACCAAAGGGAGATCTACAAAACCTGCCTTCGCTTCTCATTGCTTCGGTGGTTGATGAAGACATCCACCAGCTTCCTCTCTGCAAACACTGGCTACTGACTAGCAGCCAAGCACGGACTGCTGTTGCTGGGTGATGTTCACTCTCTCCTTCTAGCAATTCAGAGGCAAGTGGTATCACTTGGTTTATGGTCCTCAGTTGCTGATCGATGCATAAAATCAAGTTATATCAGTTTTCCCTGCATAAGCTCATGGATCATCAGCTGTTTTCCTCGGTCATTCTTCAGTGTGCTCATTGCTATTAAAGACATCCTTGAATTACTCAGCATGGACCAGCCCTCCAGAGCTAACCCCAGTCCACCAGCTTTTTCTGGTGCTGCTGATGCTTCAGCAGAACCATCTTACCTTGGCTGAGGAGGGTGTAAGGACAAGAAGGCAACAAAATAAAACCCCCAAATGTCTTTGTCATTTAAACAACCAAAACATCACAAGACCGTGGTGTGTTGGGCACCATCAACTCATACATCACAGTTTGAGATGTTGGGAAGCCTTCTGCAGCCATTAAACCAAAACTGCTGTAGCATGGTTGTGAGGCAGAAGGTAACACACCTCTGGAAATATAAACATGCACCAAAACTGCTGCTAAGATACGCAACACTGGAACCTGGGAGGTTCCACCTGAACAGGAGGAGAAACTTCTTTGGTGTGAGGGTGTCAGAGCCTGGCCCAGGCTGCCCAGAGAGGCTGTGGAGTCTCCTTCTGTGGAGAGATTCCAGCCCCACCTGGACACTGTTCCTGTGTGGGCTGCCCTGGGTGACACTGCTCTGGCAGGGGGGTTGGACTCCATGTTCTCCAGAGGTCCCTTCCAACCCCCACCATTCATGATACCACCAAAAATCAAGGGCCTGAGGGAGTGCTTTCAAAGGCAGTAAACTCATTTAGTAGAGGCATAGTGGGCTGTTTAGCCTCATCACCAAAACAGAGCACAACTGGCAGAAAAACTGCAGTTGCAGAAGAGGCTCTGGGGTGACTTTCATCATAACTTGCTGGGACTCAGGTGAGCAGCTGCCCTTCACAATACGGAAATCTCCTGTCTAATTTCCTGCCTATTGAGTTAAAAGCTGCCTCCTGATTTTATGTGATGCTATCTGGAAGATGTTATTTCATTTAAGCACATTCTCTTTCACCCACATGCATTTTTACTGCAGTCACTATTTATTTTCTCCTAACTCATCTTCTGCATTAACATCATCTTTGCCAGGTGGAATTGAAACAATAATTCAATCTGAGTCAGGTTCCAGGAAAGGACCCATGGCCTGGGTGTCTGCTGAGGGTTGGGAAATTGATTTCTTGGCTTACAACAAGCACTAAATTCTCCTTCTAAACCACTGAGCATCTTCTTATGAGATGTGAATGGCTGGTGTCACAGCAGGTGCAGTTTGCCTGATAAACATAATCAGTCTCGGAGTTGGACAGCGTGGGCATTTGGACAGGAATCAACAAGTCAGTTTATTTGTTGATTTTTCCAAGCTCAGGCTGGGTGCTTTGGAGACAAAGTGTGAACAGGCAGAATGGGAATAGCTTTTTCTTACGGCCAAGGGATGGAGAAAGGAGGAGGGGGGAAAGAAAGGAAAACGAAATCAACTATCAACTCATTTCACATACTATTTATGAAAAATACAGCTTAGGAGATAAGTCTTTGATATGTAGGTTGCCTTACCCAGAGATTTGCAAGATCCCCAAGATCCCAGGTTCTTTTGGAAACTCAGCTGAAACCATCTTTATTCATGATGAGGCTCATCAAAGAGAAGCGTGGGCGACCCGTCAAATAAACTGGAGTTTCCCTTTGAATATTCTGAATGTAAATATATAAAGCCAATTAAATTTCATGGATTAATTTCTCAAACTGCCAGTTAAACTGGCAGATATTGTTAGCCAGCTAAGCTTGAATGATGTGGTTTCCATTAACCAGATCTTCAAAAAAGGCTTTGGTGTAGGAAAGGCAGATTTTTCCACCTGAGCTGAATTTTTTTTTTAGCGTTCAGAGTAAAAGCTTATTTTTTAATAACTTCTAATTCTGCTGCAAAATACATTTGAGACAACTCCAGAAAGAAGAGCTCTGAGAGAAGGGCTCATCTTCCAAGAGATGACTAGGGTTTAGTTGCTTAAAACTGAGAAGGATGAGTTCACTCCTGTTAATTTGAGCAAGAAAGTAAATCAGGAAAGTAAAACTCCCTTATGAAGAGCTCAAAAAAGTGCTATCTGAAATATGGCAAAGGTTCATCCTTTGATGAGATGGAACTATTTTGAGGGTAGTACTGCCATAAAAAAGACAGAAAACAATCAAAGCAAAAAAATGGCCTCAAGATACATCTCCATATGATAGGTTCTTGAGTATCCTTGTTCAACTCCCTTGGCTTAACCACTTACCAGATACGTACATTTCAAGCACTGCTCAGTTTCCTGCTGCAATGTCACTTTATTTTTTCAGCTCATCTTAAATCAAAATTATCCTTCCCATTTTGGAATCATACTTTATTTTGATTTATCTGCTCGTAACTGAGGATGTCAAGCTCTACTGTCCTGCAGAGATAGAGTTCCTCTGCCCACAGTACTGGTGGCAATTTAGCTAGAAATCCTGCATCACAAGGACACATTTGTCCAACTGGCTTCAGCTCAGGAGCATCAAAAGAAAACATTTCTCTCTGAACTAGAAAGAACTAGAAACAGAAAGCGAGTGCTCAGAGAAATGCCAGGGGACACCTTCTCAGGAGGAGACGGGCTGAGCTTCGCAAAGCAGCGAGAGAACTTAGGCAGCTCTCTGGCTTTTGACTCTGCTTTATTGCACCATGTCCACAAAGAGGACAAAACTCATATCTACATCACAAATATTAATTTAAAATGAGTTGCAGCATTTTTTCAACGGGCAACTCATACTGTCCTGGCCTGGAAGGGCGCATGTTCAGCTAGTGAAAAGCCAAGCTCATGGTACGGCTCTCACCTCCCTCCTAAAGTCGTTGGGAGGATTTCCCCTCCATTGCCTCTCATCTCTCTCCACTGCTGAAAAATCAGGTGTGGACAACCAGCTAAGTTGGAAGAGACACTTCCAAGCACTAGAAACAATCCATGGTGCCACCATGAGGCAGAAAAAATGGTTTCTGAGGGCAGCTTAACTGCTGATTTCCTCTACCTTGACCAATTAGCATTTGTTTTCATGTCCACCCTAACTCTTTAGCAAATACTAGAACCTTGAGTAGCTCACATTGTGCATTACTTGCTTTGAAAGATATCGCAGCATCATCCATGAGAAGAAGAACTTGAATCTTAAACTATGGAGACACATCTTCAGATACAGCTCCACATCCACGTAGACTTTTGCCTGAAAATTTCCTTGTACCAGAAAACAATCAATAATCAAATTCATTAACAAGAAACCAAGAATAATCCTTCCATGGGTTATTTCCAGTCACTGGAAAACATGCACTGCAAGCTTCTAAAGTATCTCTGCTTATCTCTGGATATACATAATATTTATCTATTGCTGTTAATGTTTAGGGCAAGATTCACCGGTATCTCCTGGCTGAGATGGAACCTTCTCATCACTTTATGTTGCTGCAGGAATTAAAATCAATTGAAAGGCTTCGCATGAATTAAGAGCTATCTTCAGCAGCTAATAGAGAATTTATTCCTGGCAGTTATGAAGTGATGCGATGACAGAATGCGGCAGCCACGCAGTGAATCTATTTCAGCATCTCTATCTCAAAATGTTCCTGAATTGAAAGGCGTTTCAGGTTCCTCAGCTACGTGTTTCTTACCATTCCATAGATTTAAATATAAAATGCCAGCTGGAACTTCCCTGAGTTTATAATTCTTGATTAGGAAGTACATCCTGAACTCCATAATTTAATCTCTTTCTCTGTTTCTTGCTGAGTTTTCTTACATGGGGAAGGACACTCGGGAAATCTCACCCAGGAAAGCCTGAATACACACCAAAAAGCCCAGACAAATGTTGTTCAGCCTGGAGAAGAGAAGGCTCTGGAGAGACCTTATGCAGCCCTCCAGTATCTGAAGGAGATCTATAAGAAAGCTGGAGAGGGCCTGTTCACAAGGGCTTGTAGCAATAGGATGAAGGCAACCGTTTTAAGGGTAGATTTAGACTGGACTTTAAGAAGGTCTTTACACTGCAGGTGGTGGAGCACTGGAACAGGTTGCCCAGCGAGGTGGTGGAGACCCCATCCCAGAAGACATTCAAGGTCAGGCTTGATGGGGTTCTGAGAAACCTGCCCTAGTTGAGGATATTCCCCCTCACTGCAGGAGGGTTGGACTAGATGAGTTTTGGAGGTCCCTTCCAACATGGGGCATTCTATGATCCTTACTGAAGGGGACAACAACAACAACAAAAAAAACCAAATAAAAGGGAATTCTAAGACTCAGAGTAAAAATTTCCAGATCCCTCTTGTTTATTGTTAGTGACTTGCAAGTCATTAAAAACCAGCATCAGTGGGTTCCTGGTAGGGAAGGGAGTGAGAGAGGGAAGTCAGGACAAAACACACAGCTGAGAGGAGGTCTCATCCACACTGCCACATCACGGTGCGCAGATGAAGCTGCGCACAACACGTGGAAGGGAGGACAGTTTTGTCTCACGCTCTGCCCTCTCCAGCACTTTCAGGATAGCTCATAATGGGCTGATTGAGGGATAGGGGCTGATACCTTCTGCCTGCCAGATAGGACTAAATACGCCCATTGTTAAAGATACAAAGATTATCAACAATCAGGCAGGAACCCAAGACATCTCCGATGCGCCCGCGCAGACATTCACCTCGTCGCTGATTAGATGGCTGCTGTGGAATGAAAGATTTCTCAGCACCACGTGAACTTCTCAAAAGTCAGGTTTGGGAAGCAAGAAGAATGCCTAATTCTTACATTACAAGGCACTGAAGATGAAGTAGGGTCAGCAGACAAGAGCCACAGGCATTGCCCATAAATTGTCATCATGGAACAGCAGCCTGCTCTCCTCTCTAATGTACTGCAATGAGGATGAGGAGCGTGTGGCAGGTCAAAATATAGCCCTGCAGACCCAGATAACACAAGGAGAAGCAACTGAGGTGGTGGCTATGGCAGTTCTGGACTTTTCTGTGCCTAGCACATGCTTCCAGTAGCAAGAATTTATGCTTGGGGTTAATGGACCCTGACAATAAAAAGCCCTGTCTCAGACTCTCTACTGCAGAGAAAATGCAATGCAGGGACTGTTGTAAAAATAAAATAAAAATTGAAAAATAAATTCAAAAGGACAGAAGAATCTGAGCTTTCTCAAAGGAGGATTTCTGACTTAGCTGTCTGATGCACGGGGAGCACATCTGCAATTCTCAAGCCACAGCATTTAATATTAAAATGTCATTTTATTTATTCTTTCTCTGTGATATCAAAAATGGTAACCAGGCAACATCTCAACTACTGAGTGGACTGTAAATCTCAAGCCACTTAAACATACGATCAAAGTGAAAAATGGCAAACAGTAATTTCTAACCTGTTCTTTTTGTTTAGAGCTACTGGAGCCAAACATCCTTGCCCTTACAGTCCCCTGCTCTAAAACCTGCATAGCCACAGAACCCTCCACCATACAAACGCTTCAGAAAAGAGGAGGAAAAGGAATTTGCAGCATGGTTCACAGACAAGATGCTAATGGCTCCTCCATGGGATGGATAAACACCTGGATTCAAGGAGAACCCAGCGATGCTGTCCCCAATACCACTGTCTGGAGCTGTTTTAAATCCCCGTAGCTCAACGGGGCTTTTCAATACGAGAGAGAGAGCAGAGAAGTGGCGATGGGATATTAGTCTACCACCACGTACAAGGGCTTTCCCAAAACCAGCGTACAGCCCGGTGCCTTGGTCATGCAAAGAGCTGCCCCTCTTCAAAGAAGGGACTGAGGCACAAGGACATTTCCCCATCTACTAGGTTCTGGTGTCCTGTGTGTGACACCACTACGTCTCCACCACCAGCAGAAGACCCATCTCCAAAGCCTCCTCCAGGAATGTGCATGAACGTTGCACAGGGGAACATTCAAACCACCGCTTGTTGCTTGTGCTGAGCAGGACAACCACGAGGTCCATTTTGGCCAGATAAACAGGGAGAGGGAGCAAGAGTTTGGTTTACACCCCTCAGCTCTTGCTGAAGTCTATCCTGCAGGTTTTCCTGCATTTCCCTCCTGCTCTGAAATGAACTTTGATTCCTTTTGCTCTGTGTAACTGTGCTTTGATTTCTCCAGGCTATATCCCATTTCCTAATGACTTGAATAATTAACACAGGGAAAAGCAGAAAAACTTAGGAGGTTCAAACCAAGCACACTTCCCCTCTCTCCACTGAAACCGTTCAGCACGCACCACATACTCACACCATCTGCACGGCTTCAAACGCAGTCGCTCACATTTCCATTTAAGAAATAAGTTCCTTCCCACGAGCGGGTGAGAGACAGGGTGGGGGGGGAACCGAAGCAGATTTTGTTTTCGGAGCTGCTGGAGACAACTGCCGTTAATAGATTTTGTTAATAAAAGGAAAAGCAGCCATTTGTGTTTTCTGACAGCCCCGGAGGTGGCTATTTCAGCTCAGAAATCAGATACCGCGAGAGCTATTGGAACTGACGGATCAAAACCGCTGCGAGTTTGGAGAGCGCTTCATGGGAACCAGGACAGAAAGGCAGCCGCCTGAAAGACTCCAACAGCCTCCTTTGATTTCGGCAGCCTTTAGGAGTGACACAATCAGCCACAGAAAAGAGTTTTAGTGAGAGGTTTTGTCTTCCTAAAACACAGCTGACACATGGGAATGATTTCACTTGCTAATGAAATTACTCTTGCGAGTTGATATCTCTTCCCCTCCCCCTATCCCCCGCCTCATGTACATGTCCTGGTTGCATAACTGATAACTCATTTAAGCGCGGAACGAGCTTTGCCAGGCTGCTTCCAGCATGGGCCTTCAAACAGCAATTACCTGCTCCACAACCAGGTAAGATGTTTAAGGATAAGGGCTGGATCACTCTGCAGAAAGAGCTTGTAGAAATAAACCTCTTAACCAGCAGGGACAAAAATCCAAAGACTGATGAGTTTTTAGCAAATGAAGCCTAGTTCTTCTCTCAGTCATCTCCAAACACATCAACGTGCATATCTGATTACTTATTATCATTCATACATTCTTAGGAATAAACAATTCAGACTCGATGTGGGTCACTGGCTGAATTCACCATTCACACAGTGATCCTACCCTATGCATATTAAGTGTCCACTACTAATTCACAAGTGAAAGATTTTTATTCCCCACCTATAGAGCTCAGGTTCTCTAATAAGCCTTTAAAGCAATGTTTTGCCAATTAGTAGAGTTTTCACCTGATTTATAGTGAATATACATACTAGCCCTCTTGGAAAGCAGCTATTCTTTCAATACATAGAATCATTGTTCTGGTTGAAAGAGATGTTTAAGACCGAGTCCAACCATTAACCCAGCACTGCCTGGGCACCACTGACCCATGGCCCTCAGCACCACAGCTCCACAGCTTGGAAACCCCTCCAGGGATCATGGGGACTCCATCCCTGCTCTGGGCAGCCTGGGACAGCCCTGGACAACCCTCAAGGGGAACAAATTGTTCCTCGGCTCCAACCTAAACCTCCCCTGGGGCAACTTCAGGACATTTCCTCTTGTCCTCATTTCCTTGTTCCTTGGGAGCAGAGACCAACCCCACCTGGCTACAACCTCCTGCCAGGGAGCTGTCAGAGCCAGAAGGTCTCCCCTCAGCCTCCTTTGCTTCAGGCTCAACAGCCCCAGGTCCCTCAGCTGCTCCTCACCACACTTGGGCTCCAGACCCTTCCCCAGCATCATTGCCCTTCTCTGGCCGCACTCCAGCCCCTCAATGTCCTTCTGGGAGTGAGGGGCTCAACACTGACCCCAGGATTCAAGGGGCAGCCTCTCCAGTGCCCAGTCCTCCTCACCACACCTGTGCTCTAGACCCAGCTCCGTTGCCTTTCTTTGGCCACGCTCCAACCCCTCAATGTCCTTTTTTTGCCACCTACAGAGCTCAAGTTATCCAATAAACCTTTAAAGCAAAGCTTTGCCAATTAGTAGAGTCTTCACCTGATTTATAGTAAATACACATAATAGCCTCTTGCAAAACAGCTCTTCATTCAATACAGGCACAGAACTGTTCTTTGCAGCTCTTGGTGAAGGCATAAAAATAGCAGGTTGCTCCTGGATAATGCACAAACACAAGAAAGGAATTAAGTTCACCGAAAGGTTCCCAAACCTTTGTTCACAGCACAAAAATCAATGTGACATCAAAAAGCTGTAGTGCTGGACACCTCAAAAATGCTGGAGATATTTGTCCCAGGTCCGGCGGGACGGCACAGAGAGGAGCTGGGTAAAGTGCAACGTCCCTGCAATCAAGCTGATTCCTTCTGATAGCTCAATATGAGTAGTTCTTGAAGAATTTCATTTATTTTTATTTATTTGTAAGCTGCTAAAAATGCAGTCATCATATTATCTCTGGGTACACAAGCACCGCATCACAAAAAAAAATAACTTGCTGCCAAGTGCAATCTCCAATTAATAGCTCAAATATTCATTTAAGTCCATAATGCATGTACATATCATTTTAAACTCCAGGAAAGAAGCACGTATAATTGAAAATCTTTAGTAATTTTCCAAAGAATCCAATATCAGTTCAGAGGATTCATCTGTTAGGCGAGCTGTCTTGGGGAGGTACAGCTAATACAATGAGTAATAGTCAAGAGCTGTAACAGCGAAGGGAGCTTTTCTTTACCTTTAAATTACTTGAGAGTGCAAAAAACTGCAGAGAAGAAGCGAGGCCAGTTCTTTGATCCTGCTCCAGCTCCCAAGCAGCGATCAGCAGTGCAGATGACATGCACGAACAGAGGGTGTTCAAGGCTAATTAACTGATGGTGCCATTTCTGTGCACTCCCAATTGTTTTAGTGCTTCAGCAGTGGGTCCCCACCACCCGTTAGAAGGAGGTGATTTTTGCCCTCTAGAATCGAGCTACCGTCCCTGACTCAAACTGGCTGGCTGGGAAAGGTGCTGGAGCATGGCCAGAGAATGGCAACAAAGCTGGGGAAGGGTCTAGAGCACAAGTGTGCTGAGGAGTGGCTGAGGGACCTGGGGCTGTTGAGCCTGGAGCAAAGGAGGCTGAGGGGAGACCTTCTGGCTCTGACAGCTCCTGACAGGAGGCTGGAGC
>JANHGN010027030.1:0-28829 GCA_024605025.1 Megaceryle maxima
CAATATAAAAAAAAAAAAAAAAACAAAAAAAAAAAAAAAAAAAAAAAAAAAAAAAAAAAAAAAAAAAAGAGAGGAAAAAAAAAAAAAAAAAAAGAAAAAACCACCAGCAGTCAAGACCTCTCTCTTCCTCCCATTGGTGATGATTTGGGAACCTGATTTCCATTTCAATAGCTCCTGTGGATTTACGCAATGCCAAAAGGGAGCATTTCAACAGTCAACTCAGCCCTTCAACAGGTATAAATTTCTTGTGGGACAGAGAGAAATAAAGGATTAATAGCTCTATTAGCAAATCATGTTCAACATCACAGAATACTGTAGCTCATCCACACCTAAAAGGTACCAGAGAAATCAATTACAATGAAGAGGTTTATATTTTATAAACGATCAGCTTTCTCGGGGTGGGGGGGGGAAAGTAGTTTTGCAGATTCAAGTTCTTTGCTGCAAAATTCAAAGGTTTCAAAAAATGCATCTTTTTACACCAATAAGATTGTCAAAATCATAATACATTATCCCTTTTTTCACAATCTCCTACCAGTTGGTACATCTTGAGGTATCAGCTGAAGATTTTTCTCAGATTCCAGGTGTCCAAACATACAGAAGCTTCTTAACGAGACTGTCCCACACAGGAGGAGACCCTGGTTGAGATGTGACTATTTCTGTCAAGGTTTAACTCTGAAAGACTGGCACTCTGCTCAGATGTGACCTTTTTACAAGAGAAAAGCAGCAGCAGTGTGCCTGAGCATTTTGGCTTTGGACTGATAAGTTTGAAACATTCAAAAGGATCCATTCATTGTAATTGTTTTTCATTCAATGACTGATGAGGAAGACAGAAATAAATAAAATTTTCTGATCACATCTTGTTGTAGTTGAAGATGAACGTCTCAAAGCAGCAGCCCTTAGTCAATATTTGCCTTTTTTTAGATAACAAGTCACAGCTCCTTCTCTCCAGCAATCTCCTGGGCTGTTCAGTTGTTGCATTTGTTGGGTGTTTGACAGGCCTCAGCCTTCCATTTTGTCAGGACTATTTCTAAATGTATTCAACCCATGGGGCCTTTACAATTAACTAAGCAAGAGCTTAGTTATGAATCACCTTGAAAGGCTGAGCCACTGAGTTTTTTTTTTCCTCAAGAATTTCTTGGTGATGTGGTAAGAAAGTTAAAGTACACAGACCACAGTAAGCAGGTTCTTCTCACTGCCTCTCCACTACCTGCCTCTTCCACCTCAGTAATACTGCAAGCTTTATGTTCACTAGAGGGTTTGGATAGCAGAAGAAATGGGAGTCACAAGCAAGCAAACACTTAACTTCCTACTCAGGATGAACCAAATGTTGGCAGACAGCCATATAGACAATTCTCTTGTGTCTTGGGCTCATAGATGATGTGTTTGCCTCTCACATGCTCAAGGTTACTCCAGGACCCAAATGCCACATACAAATTCACCTCCTCCAATTAATGGAAGAAGTGTAGATGTTTCTGGATATTGATCCTTTGGCCTCTGGTGTAAGCTTTTAGTAAATCCTTTGATAATGAGCTGATAAAATAACAGGTCACTGCAGCATAAGACAAGCTGATCCAATTTTCTGAAGAAAATCCCCTCCTAGCCATTGCAGGTGATGGGCAGCTTGAGATTACCATTAGTTTGGATCAACATATGCAAAACTAACTCTTCTCTGGAGCTAGCAGCACTATCTGCCTCATTGCAAGATCCCAGCATAGAAGAATTCAGGAACTGATACTCTCTTTGGTCAATCTGAAAGCAAATCTTCTGTTTTGGATGGAAAGATTTGCAAACTGGTGTGCAGGTAAGTTTGGCAAATCAGCATTACATAAAAAAAAATGTACCCTAAAGACATTTTTTAGTCATGATAACATATGCAACTCCTGGGTGGTAATCTAGATTTGCCACAAAACAGAATAAAAAATGTGAGTGAGCCAGCCCTCCCCAAGGAGCACTGTGCATCTTTAGCTGATTCACGATTTTCAGAGGTAACCACATTGCCACCACTCTGATAAAGAGGAAGAAGGAGAAATGTGTTCACCTAGAGCAACATCCACTTCAGAGCAGAGCTTCCTCAAAAGGCCAACACCTGCTATAGTTGCACAGGACAGCCTAGCAAAGGAGAACATCAAACCTGAGTGGTTGTTAAACATTTGAAAAGAAATGCATATTCTTGATTTCAGTTAGCAGGTAACAGGTAACATCTTGTATGTGCAAGAGCTCTGCATACATGTGAGCACATCAGTTAAGAGGTGACAGGGAGCTTAGGATCCACCTCGACCTGGTAGTATACATGCAAGTTAAGAAACATATTAAGAATCCCTCTTTTCCCCCGGTGACAATGCAGTGGACGGTCTAGGCTGCAGGAATAAGCCTCGACATAGGACTTCTGCAGTGCTTGAACAGCTGGAAACACCCTCCCAACACCAGGTCAAGTCCAGTGCAGTCCCCACATTAGAAGCCCAGACTTCAGTAAACTAGAGAGAAATTCAGGATCTTATTTATAGTCAGATCAGGGTTGTGTTGCTTTACATTTTACTTGGGCAGAATAGTGGCAGTAATAATATACACAAGATTTAAGATCTCCAAAGGAAGAAATTGCTCAATAAAGTACAAGGAGGAAGCAAAATAATTTTAGGGGCAGGAGCACATTCTGGTTTTACAGTAACTAAGAGTCACACAACACCTATTATCTGGGTAAGTGAATTATATTTCATAAGAGATCACAGAAAAATTTTCTTCAGCTTTGATTCAAGTAGTTCACATGTCCTCAGTACTTTCAGTTTAATCCAGTCCCAAATCAAGCAACACAACAGCACTCTTCTGTGACTTTGTGTGGAAAAACACAATTGTCTTTATTTTCTGCAGAATAAGATTCTTCAGCCTTGATTTGTCTCTACTATAGTCAGAAAAGCTTCAGACTAACGTGGTGTGAACTATTACTTTGACAAGGACCTATGCCTTGTGAGCTGTATGTAGTATATCCAGTAAATCTCCTCTGGGGCTACAGCATGCAAACACAACAGGGACTGATGGGTCACCCAAATCCCTTCATTTGTGAAGGAACAAGAGAGCAGAAACTCCCAGTGGCAACACGGTTAACCTACCTTACCTTCAGTGACAAATGTGGATCTCTAAAAAGTCATGGACATCTGCTAGCCATCCCCAGAACACCCATTATACTCTGTCCTCTGAGGTGCATAGCACATGCAGGAGGATTTTGCTGTAATTCTCCAAAGGTTGGCAAGAGCTTGCAATCTCCACCACCCACAATCATAGGTGAAGTTAGGAGCCTCGTGGAAAAGGGGAAAAATATGTTGTTATTTGCCAGGTTAGCTAGGAAAGAGAGGGGAGCAGGAGGGATTTAGTACAAAGCAGTGATGAACTAAGAGTACACATCACAGGTGAGAGCAGGTTTCTTGCACTGTGAGCTCCATGCAGACCCCTTTGGAAGGGTTAGTCCCTCTGCAGACCTGTCTCCATCCCCCGGAGACAGCAACAGCCGGCAGAAGCTGCCATGCGCTTGCCTCTGTGTATTTTCCTGCCCTTTGGGAGGAGACACTCAGCAGCCATCAGGAACAGCAAGCGAGCGGGGTGATCTGGCAGCGCCTCTCCCAAGGAAACATCCGCTTCTGCCTTGAGAAAGCTGCCTGAGGGCAAAATGCACTCCATGAGACAGTGCTGCAGCAATTCAGTTCACACCGCATCTTTATCAGTGAGGAGGCTTCGGTTCACAAGTGGCCTCTTGACGTGGTGCATCCCCTTCCCCAGGGGCTGCTGCCCACCTCCTGTCCCTCCCTTACCACTCCTGCTTTCTTGGCATTCCCTCTCCCCTTCTCATAAAGTTTACTAGTCTAACCTGAGCATTTTTCTTCCCTTAGTCTGCCTCCTATTCTCGGAGGAGCCATTTCTTCCTGTCTATTGTTTATTGTTATTTTCTCTGTAAATGCATCTGTCGTGATCTTTGCTTCCAAGGAGCGAGCAATCATGAGTTCCTCATATTTTTCAGGGAATCTTTTTAGCAAGGATTCTGCAAAAGAGTGGCTTCTCTTCTTGTCCTGGGAGGCTGCAAGCCCCACAGTACAGGGCAGATTGCTGATCCCAGCAGAAAACACTAGGAGTATTAGCAGCTCATGAAGGAAAAAGAAACAAACCCCCAAATCCTCAAACATCGTTTCCTGAGGCTGGAGAGAAGCTCTTCCCTGGACAACCTGCTGGGTTAAGAACTACATCACATCCCATGGCTGGAATGCTAATTAATTTTGCAAGTAATGAACTGGTGAGAAGCTATTGACCACACTGGAGATTTGAAGGAGGGCACAGCTTTGATACATGATGCCACCTTCCCCAGGGGGCAGACAGGATATCCCCAAAGCCACATGCTCTTGTTTTGCTCTGCTACTAGTTGAGGAAGTGTTTCACACCAAGATGAGTCTTTCCAAAGAATCATCTGCTCACAGAGACCTCTCAAGGGTCAGGGATAAGAAAGACATCGCAGTTCTCTATGGAATGAGGAGTCAAGGCAGATAACCAGCCGGGGCTTCATCCCACAGGACATAAACAAGACCAGCAGCCAAGGCTGGGAATGGCAGCCAGTGTCAACTGAGTTCAGATCATATGTGACAATAAAGCAGGTCAAACTGGGAAGTCACGCTGCAGGTCAGAGTCACCTCCAATGACAGTAAGCAGGGTTAGACACAGTCCAGTGGGCACCAGAGAGGTCTGATGTCAAACCAGGAAGTCAGTCCACAGGTCAGGGTTCCAGTTTAAGGTCTGGCATGGCTGTATGGACTGGGAGACAGGTACACCTACACCAATTGAAATTGCCCTACAGCAATTGAAATCATGGACTGAGCTGAAATGGAGCCCCTGAGCCCACAGACAGAAGAGTAGGTGGAGGCCCCATGGCAGGCTAGTCAGGGTAATTAAGTCCTACTAGGTACATCGAAGGCCCTCACACCTAATCTCTGCAGCCTTGGCCAGTATCACAGTCAGCCACCAAGACAGCTGCCCACAGATCCTAAGTACACCACCTAAGCACAAGGTATCGGGTAACTGGGGATCAGCCCCCTCTGCCTTAAGACCTTCTCTGCCTCTGCATTTGCCCAGAGGTTACAGATGGAATTTGCCACTGTCCCTCTTAGGTGGAAACTCACCGTCTTCACAACAGACATAAAGGCTCCTTTTCAGAAGTAAGAGGGATAATATGCCATGTTACAGAGCAGCCTGAGTCTAAGGCATGTAAAGAAGACACAGCAATAACCAGAAACTGCTTTTCCTCCCCACATGCTGATGTGCCTCAGGGCAGAGAAAAGGAGCTGCAGGAGAAGCAGGTCCCTCCCAGGCCATCAGTACAGCAAAGAGGCAAAGACAAGCAAAGATGCAGGAAGTGATTATACCTTCAGATAACAGAGCTGCAAAGCTGAGTAAGCAATTGGTTATTTGAGTTCCTTGCTTAGAGTGGGGCTTTCATTAGAGACAAACAACCTAAACCCAACAACACAACAGTGGCAGTTGTTCATATCAGCAAGGGAAGTTGAATAACCTCTTCAGTGGATACTGCAAAGGCAGAACATGTGAGATAAGAGTGACAGCAGCATTAGAAAGGCTGGAAATGGGCCAAGACACAACTACATGCACCCCATTTCCCCTCATATTTCACAAGGCGAAGTTCAGTGTTTCAGGAGCATCATGGAATACTCCTTTCTGGGTATATTTGGCTCAGTCTTCAGACCCCAGTCAAGAACACACTCCACAATAACTTGGCGATGTCCAGTAATCAAAACCAGAAAAAGCTTTCCATTCTGCGGCTGAGTTTTATCCCTGCCATGGTACTCTTTGACCCCGTGTCAGAACATACAAGCTTACAATCAGAAAGATTTAATGAAAAGCATGCAATGGCCAGAGATACTGCTGCCAGGGGAGGAGGGGAAGTGAGAGAAAGAGAGGAAAAATATATCAAACGGCTTATAAAGAGAGAAGCATGTGCACTTCCCAGCAGAGGATACAGTCTTTTAAGCCATACCACTTGGGGGACCTTCCCCCAACTCTGACACTTCCTTGAAGGCAAAAGATAAACAGATCATGGGGCCAG
The DNA here is from genome assembly GCA_024605025.1 of Megaceryle maxima. NCBI lineage: Eukaryota > Metazoa > Chordata > Aves > Coraciiformes > Cerylidae > Megaceryle > Megaceryle maxima. Next base: position 6,092 of record JANHGN010027030.1, read on the forward strand.
TATAAGGGCTGTGCAGCTGCACAAGTCTCTTAGAAGGTCCCTTTTCTATTTCTGTGGCTTTTTCATCAAGCTCAGAGGGAAGGTTAAGTTGAATTCACCTACTCCTTGATTCCCCATGTACACAGAACTAGCTGCAAAAGCACACTCCAGCCATCACAAAGGCACAGGTAGGTTCTTCCAGGTACAAAATCTATTAAGTTATTCTTCTTAAAGTGAGAAATAAAGGAAACACTCCTGCAGTTTTGCTTTCAGAAAAACAGTTCTGGGAATATCTATTTCCCTGACCCAAGGTCCATGTAGACATGACATTAAGCTGTCCCTCAAAATTCCTTCTGAGTAATCAGACCTGCTGATATCAATATCTGGAAAGGAGACTGGCCACCCAATCTGAGAAAACCAACAAACAGCGTTGCACTTTTGGGTTGGTTGTGCTCAAGAACAAACAGAGCAATAAGACAGGCCCACATCTTCCAGCTCAGAGCTGCTTTTTCACCACCACTTCCTACCCCAACCCAGACCAGCTTGTGTGGTCTCTGACCCAGCTCTCCCAACCATCTATCAGTCTGTAACCAGAAGAAACTTTCCAAGAAAATACAGCTTGCCAAACATTACATTTCCAAAGTCCCACTGTAACACCTTAACCCAGACCTCCTCTTTGTCTTCTGTCCCCTCTTGTGCATGGCAGCCTTGCTCCTCCTCAGAAGTCCTCAGACCTCGGGGTATACTTCCCTGGGCAAGCTGAGTCCTCCTCATTTCCTGCTTATGTGGTCAGGGAGCGCATTAAGGAAAAAAAAAAATCACTGAGACTGCAGGCAACTTTGAAATAATTTCTAAGGACATCAGCCACCCTTGGGATGTTCTAGAAAGTTTTAGTTGTGCTGACGCTTCTTTTGGGGCACTAGAAAAGCTTAACAATATTGTTCCCAGGCTTAACCGTCTCAGAGCTCCTGTATCAGTCATACCTGTCCACACCAAGGATCCAACCTAGCCCACTACTGTCTCCCAACAAAAATTATGAGTTGGCACTTAGGAAAGAGAAAGAACAGGACAAAAATATATGGTACTTTCCTCCCCAGTCCCAAGCTTTTTATTTATTTTTATTAGTCTTCAATTATTTTCAGCTAAAGAGACTTTTTCTTGGCCTTAGATGGTTTGTGCATTTAGTAATCCCTAACAAATCTTGTTTTCAAACACTATTGTCTTCCTTTGAACACAAATATACACCTTGCACCCACAACAACCTTTGATGAGAACTTCTCCAGATCTATTGCCTGGTACATCCCTTCATTTGTTTGAAATATGATCCCATTGCCCACATTTGCTGGCCTCCATTTCTTGCATGGGAAAAAGTAGGAACAGTCAATCCAGTCCCTATCCACTGTGTCCATGCCATTTCAGATTTTGTAGGTTTCATTGAATTCCCCCCAAATCGCCCCTTTTCCAGGTTGAAGTATCCCAGGCTGCTCCATCACTCCTTGTATGGAAGCTTCCAAGTCTGGACACAGAAGGTCACCTACAGCAGGATGTGGGGTAGAGGTCACTTGCCAATCTCAAGCCAAAATTCACTATTGGGGTGGGAGGGTACTATATCCTCCACTCTGTTTCTCCAGAAGTGTGCTTTCACAAAGCTTTTAGAGAACGGAGAGAAAAAACAACACAGACAAATGTTGCTCTTTTACAATCACTTTTCCTCCCTTTGAAATCAAAGAGAACACTTAGAAAACAAAACTAATTCTCTTCTAAAAGCACAGCAATCCCTTCTCAGAAAAGCAAAATGAAATATCATGACTCAGACTTGGGGCTGTAACTTCCTCATCCTATTACTCAAACCTTTGTTCTCCAGCGTTGCTTCATGTCTCTGTGAGGGTGTCATAGGTCTAGCTGATCTCACAAACAGTTCTATTGACCTCAGAGAGCCTTAGCACTTCTCAAATACTATTTGGTCAATTCAACAGCATGCTTAAGCAGCACCTAGGAATTCAAAAGTTTGACCTTACAATTGTGACTTTCTTTTGCACAAAAGAAACTTGGGAGAGTGGGCAGGAGATGGCAGGGCAATGACTGCGTGGAGAAGAAAGTGTTGTATTTACAGAATACAGCTTAACAGAAGCATCCTTCATAACCTCCCCAGCAATCCACAGACTTCAGGGACTCTACCCCTTCAGGGCAGGACAGAGAGGTTTCCTGGTGAATATCAGGTACAGGAAGATACTTCTCCTACATGGATGGATGCATGCAGTTAAGTTTTATCACTCCCTGGTTAGCCTGGAGCAGTTCAGTGGCTGTTGAGGGGATCAACACGTCCATAGTGCTGTGATGCTCTGATATTAGATTACTACAGTGACATCACCCTTAATTTCAGCAAGTCAAAGGAAATAGTTGGAGGTTGTTTTATTTACTAAGCCCAAATAGGTAATAGCATTAGAGACATATAACAAATTTTTTAAAAGCTACAAATGAACATTTAGAATTAATAAGTGTGAGAAACCTTCAAAATAAGTGCTCAGCAAACAAAAACTCAATTAGGAAACCAGGTTTAATACATTACTTCACAATAAGGCTGTGTTTGTGGCACAGGATGTTTCAGGAGACCTAGACTTCTTACAGACTAAAGTCATCTAAGCATCATGAGGATTTGAAGACACTGATTTACCAAATTTCTGGTCAAATCCGTAAAGAGTTTGGACCTTCCAGTCATTGGATCACCCTCTGTTCTACCTGCTTCAGAAACATCAGCTCCTCACACAGTTAACCCTGGCCTAGGCAGCGAGTGCAGTGAGGTTACAGGTTACCACTGCCCAGGGCCTTGGCTGAGTTAATCTCTGGCCATGACCATTCTCTCCTACCTGGTAAAGCAGCTTCCAGTAGATGCCTCTTTTGGCAACAGCCAGGCTACCACCAGCTCTAACACTCCCAGACTGGACTGGAGACAAAAATTCACATAGCCCTAAGACAACAGCCAAGGGTGAAAGTCAGTGAAAAAGTTCTCAAGATGAAAGCCTTTGCAGCTGAAAAGAAGTCACATTCTGATATAAGAATAGGGGCTTTATTTAAAAAAACCCAAAAAAACAGTCAACCAATCAAACAAAACCAAAACAAACAAAAATACCCCACCAAACAAACAAACAAAAAAATAAAACTGAAAAGGAGCAGGAGTTGAAGGAGAAGCTTCTGACCATACTGCCACTGAAAGACACACTCAACAAGCCATGAACTCAGCACAAAGGCTTTTCATAGACCAACAGCTGCTTCACATTTGGGTATAAACCACCACTCCACATTATACAGCTATACCAAGGCTTTTAATGAACACAGATTACAACTGGGTTTGATTGCCATCTACCAGCTCAGAGTGACATGGTAGAAAAACAGGGTTAAAGAGAGGGAAAGAGGAATTGTTGAAGAATAGCAATATTTTCTCTAAAGAGTATTGAGTGCCTTTAAAATTACTATTTTTAGATTTCTAGATTTTAAGAGGGCATCAGAAATGTTCATACTGGTCTCCTGCATAAATATATTCTTGAATTTCATCTGAGATAGCAAGAGGCTTCAAGTGACACAAGAACCACTGTATCCCTTGGTAATTGGTGCCAACAGTTAAACCACCACTATTAAGGAGATGTACCATGTTTCTAGCTTACGTTTATCTAACTTTAATTTCTAGCTGCTGGCTCACATTATGCTTTCATCTGTTTTTCATCCATACACAGGCATCACTTTACCCAGTGAAATTCACCCCTGCATTTAGGTTGACACAGCAAATGATACTCAACAGTTTTGGCCAGGAAGAAAAGTACACTTCATCCTGCTGCATGTGTGAGGGTGCCACAGAACTCAGGCAGTCAAGTCTAGAAGAGTAACTGCTTTGTAATTAAGGCTTCCTTGCAGCAGTAAAGCCTCAGCTCAGGACAAACAACATCCCTGCAGCACCCTGTTTCTGGAGCTTTCTACAATAGTAGCCTGAAGCAGCCAGCCAGCAAGACTACTTTTAACGTTGCTCTTGAATTATTGCTGTTATCAACCAAAGTTATCAATATAAGCGGGTGCAATAAAAGACAACAAGCGTCATCGAAGCTGCAGAGAAACAATGTTGTGAACATTCTTCAATGGGAGACATATGCAGGCAGGCGTGAGGACACATACCCCCCAGCAGCTCTGCACTACTGGATTGAGCTGCCATCTGTGACCTTGAACTTGCTGCTTATTGCCATGTTTGAGAAACAAAGGCAGATTTACCCCTTACCTAAGGATCTGGGCCAAGCTTGAACAGTGACTGATTTCTCCAGCTGAAAGGCCTCTTGTCCCATGACACAGGTTTTCTGGAGGCTGATGCAGGGCACAACAGAGCCAGCTGGGACCAAACTGTAAATTGAGAATTTTCAGAATGTAAGTTAGAGTCCCATGGGCTTTGCAAGGGCATAAAGAGGCAGAAAAGGAGAAACCAGATCTTTCTGTGAACTGCAGTACCACAGCCTGTCTCCAGGACTGCAATGCCATTCACAGTCACAGTGGAAAACCGTATCTGTAACAGTGGGAGTATGAACAGGCTGTCACCCTGAACAGTAACGACATGATGGAGGGAGCAGCCAGTGCAGTCAAGGAGCACCAGTTGGCATTATCTTAACATGCTGAGTTGTCAACCATGTCAGAGCTGCTTTCTGCATGTCTCAGTCATTCCTTCCATGAGGGCATGAGCACCTGGGGCAGGGGAGGGCAGACAGATGTGCCCAAAAGACCACTGCAGCTCTATACCAGCGCCCTGAAGCAGCAGACCCTTGGACACTGGCAAAGGATTGCTACAGTCATTGCTATAGCTGTCAGGCTTTGCTCTCCCAGTCACAGCCTCAACACAAGCCACGCTGGCAAGATGAGGCTTGGCAAAGAGGGCACATCTGAGTGTTGAGATTAGGAATTTCTCCACTCCGGCCAGTGGAGAAACAAAGAGCAAAGGGGAACTGGCCCGTTACATATAAATGTGTTGTTAGATCAAACAATTCTGTTTCCCTTATGTCTGTTATCAAGATCTGGAGGGCTTTTTTCCATAAGAGAACTCACGGTGGGAGGTGTGTCAGATACAGGCAGCAGATCTTTTTCCTTTCCTGTGCCAATTAGTCTCTCCCAAACAACACTCTTTTTAATTCCAGGTACTTCTCAGTGTAGAAGCACTTCCAGACAGGATGGATGCTTGGACAGCCGCGACTCCCTCCCACACCCTGGAGCCAGGACAAAGCCAGTCCTCCTCCAGGTAGACCATGTGTCACAGCCTAGGAAAATTCCCGCTTTTTACTGTGCCTGAGGCACGCGTGCACACACACAAACACTCCTTCCAAATCCAGCTGCAAAAGTCAGCAAACCTGCTCTAGTTGGAGCCTGGAATTGGCAGGCACAGGAAAAAGGCTGAAACTTGACTCCAAACCTCCAGTATTAATTCAGTCCAAGTGTTCCCCTTTTCATGCCTCGAGACTTCTCCCCCCCCACCCATATGCAGCCCCCTTGGCCATGGGATCACCAAGCAGTATTCATCAACTTATTTAGATAAGCACCCCATGTTTCCTACCTAGATGACCAGGATGGAAAACCTGCCTGACAGCCCAAGCTCCAGCAGGAAGCATGATGAGGTGCTAAGAAAATAATTCTGCTTACAAATTCTTTGGGCTGAAACAGCTGTTTTTGTAGCTGGATGGGGTTTTTGGCTGGCAGTCAGCTCTCCTTACAAGTCATCTCTACGAGACACTCCATTTACTTCCTGTTCCCTAGCAAGTCCCTGCAGGAGAGCAAAGAAACTGGGATTAAACATATATGACAGAGCCCAGCCAAGACACACAAGCTGAATTCCCAGACAAAATACAAGACAAATATAAGCATCACAGAAGAACAAACATAATATGGGTTCAAGTCTAACATGAGCCCTCTGTAAATGTGATCTGAGCAGCAGGCTGCACCTTCCAGCCTGGCAGATTCCATAAAAGCAAGGTCTGCAATGCAGCAGATCTCAGGAAGAGAGACAGGAGGCAACAGGGATTTAGAAAGAGGTTTTAAAGATTCAATGTCACCTTGAGTGACACAGAAGCACTGCATTAAAATGGTGGTTGGTGCATTGATGTAAAATGAATGGGTTCTCTGAGCCTCAACCCAGTTCTCCACAACTGAAGCTTGCAGCTTTTTGGCGAGGAAGGGAGGAAATGAACAAAACCTGTCTGAACTGTCCTCTCCCCGTATGTCTGAAAGAGGCACCCAGTGGCCCCTAGTGCCACCAGAGCATCTTCTGTCTGACTCCATCAGTGTACATCCAGCTGCACTGCTGCCAATAGCAGCTCAAAGAAGGAATAAAGGGGTGAAGCAATATTGCCCAGCCATGGCCAGATGGCCAATGTTATATTCTTAGTTTTCCAAAAATAGTTCTCTGGTGTCCCAGCACAATACTCCAAATGCTAAATTTCCTTCATAAGTTTGACAGATCTCAAGGCTACCTTCCACTTGTGAAGGATTTAAAATAATACCTACTAGCAAAACTCTCAAGTGTGAAAACCTCAAGTATTTAAGTAGAACGTGATCCTCACATATTCCTCCTCTGCTCAGGAGGAGCTGGAGACCTCAGTTACCATGCAGCCATGCCACGTCCCCCTCACCACAGGGGAAATCCCACCAAATTCAGCTGTGCTGTCAAACCATCAGGAAGCATAAATCTCACAGGAAAGGCTAGCCTAGTGATGTTTCCATGTGATAGCTTTGCAGATTAGAGACACTTTTGGACTAAAGCCAAGGCAGCGCTCGACAGTACCTCCAAGAAGGTGGCTAAGTGGAAAATCGCCTCCAAAATGGTAGAAAAATAAAATATAGATGCTTTTTCTGAAGTTTCAATTATTGATGAAAGCAACAAGAATTTGTCCTCTCTCTAAAATGCTGCATTTCTTTTGTCAGTGGGGAAAAAAGAACTCTCTCTCTATTATACATTATTTCCCCAGTACTGAAGCGACAGCATTTGCAAAAACTGAAAAGAAAAAATTCTGGCACCAAAGTTATGATTTTTAATAAGTATGCTTAGCATTCACCATGAATAGGGAATATCAAAGCAACCAACTCCACTTCAAATAGTTGACGCTTCTTCAGGAAACAACCATCAGTGCCACAAGGACATTTTCTGTCATGTTGCAGGGTGGGGGACAGTGAGTTGTAGACAGCAGCTCAACAAACTCTATTCAAAAGCTTTGCTGAACTGGTGTCTAAGGGAGGAAATGCTAAGGGAAGCCTGGAGCCAGAGCATTTCCCATGAGACAGTGAATCAAGACCTTTCCCTCTCCTGTGACTCAGTGTCACAGGAGGCAATCTGCAGATGACTTCTGGCTGGCTGAAGCTGCAGCCATGGCATTGCAAGCAGACTGGCTCCTCCGGATGTGTGCACAGAGACAGAGAGGAAGCAAGACAGGAGACCTGCTGGGGAGGCCCCATGTTGCTGCTGCTTCTGTTTCAAAGCCTGGCTAGCATCAGTCATGCTGAGATGTCAGAGGGGTAGCAGGCACCTCTGGCCTGTGCTTCATGCATGAAGAGTGGAGGAGAACAAGAAAGAATAAATCAAAAGACTCAGAGCAAAGAAAGATCTAAGGGCTGGGAACAGAAACACATTCTGGGTCACAGAGAACAAGCAAAGCACACACAAAAGATGCAATTACCTGCTACAGAAATGGTGGTAGGATCATGTTGCTCTATGCAATGCACAGACCCCTGGAGAAAATGCAGCTTTTCTGCCACTCCAACCTGTTTCAGAGGCTTTCTTTCATGCCTGTGACACTCCTTAGCCTCATGACTCTGATTCCCTCCACCCAGGCCTCCTCTGTTCCCATGCAGCGGAGGGACACTACTGAAGAGCAGAACAGCTCACGTCCTTCTGAGAAGACTACATTCCTCTCTAGTCACTAAAACACCCCAAACCAATGAGAAATATTGGCTTCATGAAAGAAAACAAGAGGGGGAAAAAAAGGAAGATGGTTTCTAAAGCTAGTCAAGTATTAGAAAGTCATTGCATTTGCATATAACACAAAGACTCTGGTTCAGCATGACCACATCAGAGCCCGTGAGAATTGCTAACAGCTTCTGCACGGGTTTGCTGCCCACACGTATTCAGCAAAGGGTACCCACAGCTAAGAGAACATGTGTCATCTTCTTGCTGACTTACATGGAGTTCTCGTGGAAGCTCGATCCCAGAATACTAAGAGCAGCTATTTCAAAATACTTCTTAGGTGGTTATTCACACACTTGCAATATCCCACAAGCACTTGTCCTTGCCGATTATGTTAGCAAGCACTGTTTGCAAAGCAGAGTTGAAGGAACAGTGCAAAGACAAGAGGTGTGCGGCCCATCTTAAAACAGGCCCCCCTGTTGTGTCGCATGGCTGAAGTGTACCACCACAGCCTCTTCCTAAAAGCTCCCAGGGAATCTACCCATCACAGTAGTTAAGGATTAGGAATCCTTAACTACTTTACAAAGCCTTTCCTCTCCAAAGTTTCATGCTGTATCAGCTGTAACAGCCTGTCTGAACACAGAGAGATGCAATGCAACGTCCAAGAGAAACTTCAGAAAGAAAAAAATACATGTGCAAGGAAATCCTACCATTTCAACCCAGCTCATGCAGTTGGCCTGGAGAACAGGAGCTGAAATCCTAGCTCTAGTGAGAACAGCAAGAGTCTGGCAACCAATTTAAGAGGTGCCTCAGGTACTGTGCTAAGGTGGTGCTTCAATCTCAGCCCTGGGATGGAGATGTGTTTCAATCCACATTGAAACCCACTCCTCACCCACAATGGAAAAGACTCATGAAGGACAGGAAATCAAATTAGCAATTCTCACTGCAGGACCAGCTTCTATGACCAGCCCTCATAAAGACACACTACACACTCCTTGTTTTTTCATGTCTCTTATTTCAGGAGTCCCCTTCCACCTGTGAGCTACCCACCTCCCTGTGTGGTTTCATGTAGGCAGTTTCAGCAGTGGAAACAGTGCCACATGGGTTGTGCTGAAAAGCACGGCCTCTACTCCACATGCCAGGGCGGACTGCTGCAAATTGCAGAAATTCAGGGATTTCAGAGACCCACCTATGAGGAGGAAAAGAGGCACCAAGAGTGAGTAAAGCAGGGTGGCTGGCTTAATCTAACAGCTGTCAGAAGGGCCTGTCTTGATTCCACTGTTACTTTGTACACTGATGTTTCTGGCACTGGAGATGCTTCCATGAGCCAATTCAGATCACTGAATTGGCATAAAAATAACCAAACAAAAAACCACTGCAGCAAGGATGAGCTCAGCCATCCTCTCCAGCTGCATCCACTGAGTGCATGAGAGACTATTGCAATGAAGCACCAAAACCAGGTATTTTGAGCTGAAGGAGCACTGGACACTTATTCTCTTGAGAAACTCATTTTGTGTACACTGAACTGATTTTTCTGGGCCCATGCTCACCAAAAGGACATAGGACATGATTCTCTGAAGCTCTTCGCAGCTTTCCCCTTATCTATTTGAACTTTTTGTGTGTGTGTGTTTTAGAACAAACTCTATCTGTGCATGCCTAGAACAAGGGGATCCCACCTCTGATGGGAAGGCTTTGCACATCAGTGCACAATCAGTGGCAGCAAAAGCCCTGCCCTCCACTGAAAAAACCCATCTCTATGTAAAAGTGATAACTCCTCCTTCACTACTGGATAAAGACATTTTCTTCCTCTCACTTGAGAAAAGCAGCAGAATCTGTGCAAGTCATGCTTCCTGCAAGGCAAAGCAGCAGAAGGTAAGGCCAGTGGACACTCCTTACAAGGAAGTGTCTTACACTGCCTTGGTCCGAACAACTGCAGCCACTCTAAGGGGTGGGGAAGAGATAGCACTGTGAGGCAGCACAAGGAGATAACAGAGCAACCCAGGAAACAAGCGGATTCATTAAGTTATTCAGGCTTGAGTTCCTAGAAAATTTTTTTTTTTTTTTTCTGGTCTGCAGCAGCACGAAACATCCTTCAGATGACAGCAGCATTTCTCATACCCTACAGCACTATTCACAGTGCTTGGAGAGAATTGGCAGACTGAGTCCTGTCTGCTTCCAGCCGCTTGCTTCTGCAAGGCACCTCTCACCCCTTGGCTGCTGTACTGCCAGTCCCATCTGACCAGAAGAGAGCTGGGTAATTCATTTGGTTTTACAGAAAACAGTAAATTCACAGAAGAAATGTACAAAGCTGTTCAAACTCCCAAGTAATTCTGGCAATAAAGCGTCTGAGGGTTACAAATCCCCAACTCTTCTGAAGCAGCCAGTTTAAACTGAACTTGATGGTTTTAGTTGATGAGATTACTTGGAGATAACATATTGCCAGTTGAGCAAAGGCAAAGTTTGCGGCTAAATTATTTCTTTATCATTTTCTATCCCTTAAAGGGGGGGTTCCTGTCCTTTATGCTTTATTTTTCTATTTGTCCACCAAACTGCACACCTGTCCTCCCTGTCTCAGCCAGGAGGCTGAGAAGCCCAGGAAGACCAGGCCACAGCTTTCACAAGGTTGGGCCAGCCCCAGTTTATCATCAGCTCTGCGCCACTGGGGAAAGGAGTTAATAGCTGCCTTCTAACCCTACTGAGGAGGTGTCAAAGCCAACTTTCCCCTGCTGAACCTGGCAGATCTTCCAGTAACAGACAAAGGTTTGTTCATCCCATGGTTACACCAGTTCACACCACCCATAGCTTGATGACTCTGTTGGAGATGACATTTACCGGTGCAGAGCAAAGGAGTTCATTACACTCCTATTCCAAGCATACAGGAGATATGGGAGTCAGAAAGCCTATCCAGATGTCCTGTGTAGTAACTGGGTGTCCCAGGGATTTTCATATCAAGGCTCCCCAGGATCAAGCAACTCTGCACCCTGACCATAATCCCCCACAGCCACTTGGAACTGCCTCTTCTTGCCTGAGGCTTTTCTAATAAGATCTGCACTTTTGCTACAACTTGGTGTGAAGCAGTAATTAGATGTCATTTACTAGCTACTGCTTATTTCTGCTAAATGAGGAGGCTGAATCAAATCTATGATACTCCCAAAAAGATATCTTGAAGCTTGATTAAAAAGAAGTGGTCTGCTCCTTTCTGTAGTTATTTTTAATCTAGGATAGACTGTGTCATCCTGGAACTGAGTCAAATGAAAATAAGAGATTTAAAGCACTTCACTCTCCCCCTGCTGCCCCTCTGCTCTGCATCAGTCATCACTTGGTTTGTAAACGCTTAGTAGGATTTGTTCAGGGCCAGGCAAATCAGGCTCCTCCATTTACTGCTATACAACAAATATATTCCGGTAACAGGCTGTTCTCCTGCCAATGTCTTCTGTTTTCCAAATCATCTAATTTTCTTTAGTGACTTTCTTTCAGACAAGTGGATAACCAGAGCCTTGGGTTGACTCCATGTGGATTCTGCCTCCCAGCAGTGCCAGTTATTTCTTTGCAGAAATCCCGTTCATGTAGGAAGCAGGTACAAAAAAAAAAAAAAAATTTCTCTCCTCGCCATACCGGACCTAGTTTATTTGCTCCTGTTTCTGCTCCCTTTTCACCATCAGTCAGCCCACAAAGCACTGCCTGCTTCTCTACCCAAGGCTCTCCCCAGCTGCCTCCCTTGCCTTTCCTGCCAGGCTCTCCCAAAGCGATAGCCAAGGAAACCTGTCCACACCTATGCAGGCTGAGCCTGTGCCTTTGTTGTGGGCAGTGACGTGTGCTTGGGGTGGAGGCACCCATTGTTTCAGTTCCCCGATTCCACAAAGGAGTGTTAATAATTTCTTACAACTGCAGTAAACGAAGGGTAGCAGTTACACCCAACCTAAGACATTATACATCATTGGTTTTCCTGTTACCTGTCAAAAAGGAGCTTTCTTCCTTTTGCCGTGGGAAGGTAGCTGAGGTTGCAATGTTGCCTAGGCAGAAGCCACTAACTTTAACAGAATTTATGTCAAATTGGACCATATTGATGCACAGACAGGGTCACCCTGCACTGAGCCAGGCATAAAAGTTCCTGGCACCGTTTGGATGGTCCAGAGCTGTGCTCCCTCTCACACACCATTGTGTCTCTCCCCACATAAGAAAGAGATGCAGTGGATAACGGAGATGCCATCTGTGGTGTTCAAACAGTGCTAACAGGGAAATACAACTGTGCCATGGAAAGCAGGTGCTTTCTCAAAAAATGAAGTGACTCTTATTTAGCCTATGAAAGGCATTTCTTGCAGAGAAGTTGCACAAGAGCCAGTCTGAAATCCTCTACTTTGTCTCAAGAGGTACCCAGCTCTTCAGGTGCTGTCTGACTTGAAGAGTGCAATCACACACCAACCCTTGGCTTCTTTCAAGTATCATATAAAGAATAGAAAATAAGAGAAAATATCTCCTGCCCCACCTTGTATAGCATGAAGGTTACGTACATAAACTAAAACATTACAGCCAGATGCCTTATTTTGCAAAAGATCATCTCATTTTTCATATTCAGTGCAACATTAAACCCATTCCCCCAAAACTCAGCTGTTCCAAGACTTGTGAGCTTAGAGTAAAATTATCTCCAACTGAAAAGTTCTACTGTCCCAGCAAAAAATAAGGTGTGGAGGAAAACACAAAGAAAATGACAGAAGTGGTGAAAAGTAAAAGGAGGTGGTTAAGACACGCTGATATCCAGTGTTTCAGTAACTGGGGTGAGGAAATGGGTTTTCCTTTTAAGCAAGGATGGGCCAGATTCTTGGCTAGAATGAATCAGCGTTGCCCGGCTGAAATCAATGGACTGTTGCCAATTCACAGCAGCTGAGGGTCTGACATGTGGTTTTCTTCTGACAGCATCACAGGAATTTAATTCTAAATTAAAGTCATGTGGAGATGTTGTTTTGATACAATATTGTTAAATAGCAAATATACCAAAACTGAACCGAACTAAGCTGGAATCAACCTAAAATGAGAGTGAAGGAAATGCCTCTATTGTAATGTGGACTCAGAGGCTAGAAAGAATCACAGACAATTTGATGTAATCCCTTGAAGCACTAATTAGTCTCTTCATTCTGAAAGGAGGCCATCGGTGGCGTGAAGGTTTCAGGGTTTAGTACATTTCCTAAAGCTCACCAAGAGCTCAGCATAACTCCTGAAACCAAAAGCAGCAAAGATGCAAAGAACAGCTAGATGAACTGGCAGGAAAGGTGACTGTAACAGTGATCCTCTCTCACTAGCCCCCAACAGCACAGGTGGCCAAGAGGGGCCTGTGGCCACGGTGGGCTTGAAGCCAGTGAGTCCTGCACAGCACCCCACTGCCAACTAAACTGCTGCAACCACCTGAGAGAAACTAAAGAATATTCTGCAGCTTCGGATGTGGAAGCAGCACCCTGGGAATCCCTTGAGCATCACAGCAAACAGGCAGGGGAGAGGCACATCCCATTGCAACTGCTTGTGCAACTCTGCCTCATTTAGTCACACGATGGACGTGAGCAGGACTATTGCAGCCATGCACCAGACAGGGAGTGATGGCCTTCACCCAGAGCACCCCCAGGCACTCTCCTCCCAGCTGCCGCTCTCCCTCCTCCTAGATCTGTCTGCCTGCCACGGCAGTGACCTAGCTCTCAGCCTTGCCCTGGCTGGCCAACCCCCAGTTCCTCCTGATCCCAAGCAACCAGGCCTCCAGCAAGCGCTCAGCCAGGATGATGCCAATTCACTGCTGAAGTGGGTGGCAGTCTTTGTTATGTTTCAGGCCTGAGAAATCTCACCAGCGCACTGAGAACCACAGGGCTCCCTCCTAATTACACAGCAGAGCACCACGTGATTCATGTCAGCAGCTCCTCAGCCCCCTCACCTCAATCCTTGCTGGTGTGACACAACAAATCTGAGTGGAAGTGATTAGCAGGTTGCAACCGCAGCCGCCTGCTCCCCAGCGCTATTAACAAATAAGGCGCCATGAATGAGCCGTCAGTCGGTAGTCAGGGGCCTGTTGAATCACGCTCCTCTGCATTGCAACATCGGAAGTTGCACTTTAAAACCCATCGCCTGGATTGCTCTGAGATTTCCCAATGAAGGCTGGAGGAGGATGGAGAACCCGGGCTGAGAACATGTAATATATGCATTTTTAAATTCCCTGGGGAGATTTGAAAATTAGAACTAGCTCTGGGGCCTTTTGCTTTTGTTTTTCCCTTCCCTTCTCTCTTCCCTTTTGGTCTCATTAACTTTGGTGACTGGCTTGCACAATTTTATCAGGTTGGGCCTGATGAATCATTCCTCTTCAGCAAGCAACAGTCAGGATTGCAGGTCAGGCAGGGTCTGTGATTCAGTAACCAAAAACAGTAAAAAAAAAAACCAAACTACAAAACAAAACCAAAACCAAACAAAAAACCCACCCCACACCAAACCACAACCTACCAAGAGAGAGGGAATTGGGGTCATGGAAAAAGAGACAACAAGCCAACAGCACTCATGGACAGCTTTCTGATGTCTGGTCTTGGACAACTAGCAGCACATTCATTTGTAAGACTGCCAGACCTCCTAGGAAACCTAAAAGGCTGCTGTTATTTATAAAGCTAGATGGAGCTATTCTGCATGCACGATTAGCTCATTATATTTATAGGTATCTGTCCCATTCACCCACTTCAGGGCCCTTGTTCCCATAAATCCAGGAGGTTCGCAGGATCTGCCTTAAAACACTAAGACACCTCACCTTTCTGAGCAGGGCCATGTGGAAGTGTCTATCACCCCTGCAGGGCTCAGCAGCACGTACACATAAATATATACCTTGAAGTCCCACATTTCTGTCAATGCACAGGAAGACAGATTCACATCTTCCATGTCGAAAGCACCAGATTCTGCATTTAATTTGTAAAAAGCTCCCAGTAAATCTTAAGCACAGAAATTTTATTTAAAGATGGTTTAAAACTGTCAGTTGGCTTCAGGAAGGAAGATATACAAGTCAGTCCAACCAATTCTGGCAGCCTGGACTCCCAGCCCTCCTTAAGAAGAAAAAAACAAAATAAAATTAACCCTTCTAGGTTTTATGCTTGAACTTCAAACAATCTGTGCATAAATCCATATCAGAGCTCAGCTGGTCAGACATGAAGAACATTGCATACACAGTCCTTCAGTGAAGCTGGGGAGTTAGGCAAGCAAAAGCAGCTCCCTGCAGAATTTCACTGGGGACAGGAAAAGCAAGAGGTTTGGCCTTTCCAGTCTCTGGTTGTTCACCCACAAACACAACAGGACTCTTCTATTTTGGAGGTAAAAGACTTATTTCTCAACAACAAACAAATAAATAAATAAAAGAGTAAAAATGGTACATACAGCTCTTACCCCCTACAGATAAAACAGGCAAGATTTCACTCCTGAGACCAGATGATCTCACTCCTGTCAATTAGAAGTCTTGCCCAAATGTAGATACAGAAAGTGATGCAAAATGCTACTTCCAATTGCTCCTATGTTAGCAAACTTTCAAGTAGAGCAATGCTCTACCAGTACGAATCCTAGATTTCTTAGATGCTTCAATTTGTGCCATGATTTTGGGCACTGGTTACCAATTGCTAAATCAGATCTAAAAATCTCATACAGTTGTCCAGACCTAGCTCCCTCCAGCAGCCACACAAGCGTGGCAAGAGGCATTCTGGCTCACTGCAAACTACAACAATGGGCAGGTCTTGAGAGGAGTCTCAAAGAGCCCCTTCCAAAGCAGAAACTTCCACAATCCAAGGGAAGATACCATTTTTTCCTCCTTAATCTCTTGGAAGGATTCCCTCTCAGTCATGAATTAAAAGTCATCCAGAGAAAAATATTCACCCTTTTGCAACACATTTCAGGGACTGATTGTTTAACATTTGATGTGGCAGAAAATCAAACTCTTAAAAAAAAGGAAAAAGAAAGGAACTCCACAGCTTAGAGCATGTCCAACCCCACATGTCTGTCCAAGAAGAGGCAACAGTCCAAAATCAAGAGGGAAAGAGGCTGAAGATCTGGGGAGATGGATCTAGGGGTAAGAATTTTCAGACCTTAGCTTGAGTGTCTGATCCCAGGCTGCACTAGAGTGAGCAGGTGTCTTTGTATACAAGGGGTAGCCACAAAAAGTGTAACCAAAATTTACATTTCTCTATTAAAAGTCATCATCTACATAACACAGCATTTACTAACAAATAACGATCTCAAAAGATTCCCAACCAGTTTTACTAGAAACCTAAACAATGCAGCTTTGGGTTAAGGGTGTGAGAGAGATGAAACAAAGCTGACTCAAGCTGCTTCCAGTGGCTAAACTGAGTGAAATGCAATAAATACAGAGTAAGCCAAATTTTTCCCTTGCTGTTGCACACAATATTTGCAAGCAATTACACTGGCCATGGCAGTTGAACATGCAAGAGAATAATCAATATACTGTGTGTTACTTAACACATCTAGTTACAAAGGTTCAGGCCATAAACTGAAAAGAAATCTGTATTTTTAAAAATAATTTAATGTCTTAAGACATCCATTTTAGAAACAAATGTGAAACAGATAAATATATTTAGGCTCTTTTCTCTGCAGTCTTCCATTGCACACAGTCACTCGCTCCTGTGCTAGGATTAACAGAATCTTTTGGTTCCCTCCTGTATGATGCATCATTGAATTTACTTGATCACTTCTGGCTTATAATCCATAACTATGGAGGAATTATGGTGTGTTCTTTAAAAACCCTTCAGTCTCCCTGTAAAGCAGTGAGAAACCATGTTCTCTGGTAGGTTAAGGCCACAATCGGTTGACCTCAGAGGAAATGAAATGCCACTATGTGTCCTAAGAGAATGGAAAGGCAACAGCCCCTCTGGGAAAAGATGAAAAAAAAAAAAAATCCATGCAGAGGTTATTTTGTTAACCTAACCTGACCATCTCTCAGGTGCCTTAGAAGATAACCAGAGGGCTTCTCAAGTAACAGATGGGGCCATGCTGCAGGGCTCAACTGACTGGTAACACGATGGGTACTGTGTACTCTCAGTCCAGAGCTCAGATTTAGTTGAGGCAAATAGTTGCCTAAAGCCACCATTGACTGAAGGCTGACCAGTGACCTGACAGCCGTCATGGTTCAGCTACTAGAAGACAGCCATACCTTCCCCATCTCAACAGTGAATCGAGTCTGGAAGCTAAGCAGCCCCCTCTATCTAGGATATACTTTCCCTTCATATGAAAATACATGGTCTACATTGATGCAATGTGTGGGTAGCTTCTTTGTGTCTGTTCTCAGGTGTCCCTTAGGACCCCTGACCTCTAGGTATTCTCCTAACCTTCTGCTCATATGCTTTTAGGGAGCTGGAGACCAGGCTACAGAAAACACCAGATGTCTAGTGTTCTCTGTAGGTCACCTTCCCATCTCCAAATCTTCTCTGGTGCCACCAAAGGTCAACTCCCTGTCTCCAAAACAAGCAAAAATTTTCTGAGAATCCTCCAAGGGGAAACCAATTTCTCTTCCCCCTACCCCGTTGGTTAGAAGCAACGCTAAACAGCCTCTGGAGTCTGATAATATGGATGTATCAGGGATCACTTTTCAGAAGGACTTTTAACATTGTCACCAGGGTACCTTATTCCTCAGTTTTGAAGTGCTACAAGAAGAGACATCTCAAAAATAAATAAATAAATAAATAAATAAAAGGAAGGGCTGTTAAGTTTACTCCCTAACTTCTGATAACATTGAGCTTTTAAGAGGGCAAAACTAAACCACCAGAAACAAGTGGTACCATTTCTGGAGTCCAGGGAAGAGAGAGGAAAGAAACAGACCTTGAAGGAGGAGAGGGCTCAGATACCACCTTCTCTCTCTCTCTCTGGCATCTATCCTTAAGTTTCTCTGTCAGCATCCCAGCAACAGAGCTGAGCAATGGAAGACAGAGACAGTAGCTCTCAAAGCAGTTTTGGGAACATCCCGCAGAGCCTGAAAGCAGCATTTACAATGCTGTTTTGCAACTGGGAGAATAATGTCAGTATGATCTAGCAATCAAGGAAAGCAGTCAGATTCACAGAATATTTGTAACCCATAATAAATAATAGTTTCCTAAACTTCATTGTGGTCACAAATCGGGACAAAATCTGATAAACCCCCCACAATTATTGTGCACAGAAAATTTTGAAAAATGTCACTGAGTCCTCGGGGGAAAAACAATGAGTGTCTTTTCAGCTTACGGATTGCTGCCTGCTAAATGTTTTTGTTTTCCAACAAGCAAAATAAATACTGGAACAGGTCCATGGTCTTTTCCCTTCCATTGCACCAACCCTCCTCATTTTTCAAAGTTGAATAAAGGATGCCTGTCCAACAATTTTAAAACCAGTAACTGGTTTCCAAACATACTGTGAGCTAGAGGTGGGTAGGGCATCAGAGGAAGGCCAGTAGACCCTGATCTGCACTGGGGATTGCAACGAATGGACAAGAAGCAGAACCTGCTTCTGACAAACTAGATTGGGAAAGTGCCTGGAGATGAAGCTTATCATGCCACAGCTTGAACCTCCCCAAGCAATTCACACGCCCATGTCTCTACATGAAAGCAATGAGATGGGAAGGAAGCACAGTTAGGGTTTGGCACTTCTCAAGCCCCATGCAATTACAGGCAAGAGTAAACATCTTATTCAAGGATGAGCAATCATCCCTCAAGGGAAAACCCTGGGGCTTCCAGCCCTCCCAAGAAGGTCACAAATGGGTACAGGAAACAAGCGGAGACTTGCATAAAGTGAAGGAGCTAAACCTCACTGGCCATGAGTGAGGAACTGAACAGACAGGTCCATGTGCTTCAGCACCGGGCACAAATTTCAGAACAAATGTATGGGAAACTAAGGTGTAACTGAACCTTTTGTTTCTGAAGGTCCAGGGACCTTCTTAATCTTAGTCTTTCTTCCCTATACAGCAATTGCTATAAAATCTCCAGCTTGGCAGAAGCACCTAATTTAGTGCTTCTGACAAAAGTCCTTCCTTTGTGGCACTTCTCAAGCCCCATGCAATTACAGGCAAGAGTAAACATCTTATTCAAGGATGAGCAATCATCCCTCAAGAGAGGGCATCATAAAGCTGGCAACAGAGCTGTTCCTTATGGAAACAAGGGATCCTCAAATTGTACTCAAACGCTGGTCAATTCTCCCTCAACACATCTACATGTCCATCACACAAGCTTCAAGATCTCCAAATTAAGCCATGGCTTGAAAGAATAGTCTTTAATTTTTTTACCTTCCATGTCATCTGCTTAGTACAGCCAAGTTAACAGCCTTTCCAGATGCCATTTCCCATTTGTTAAGGCCCAACAAGACATGAGCTGTACAATGTCTGACCCAAGACATTAATACTTTCAAGATTTACTTACTAGTAGCTATTGAGAGCATTTCTGCAGAGCTGTGGGGGCTCCCAGGAGGCAAGTATAAGCACTTTTCTGTAGTCACATCCCTGCCAGCATCCCACACAACTAGGCAACTCTCAGCAGGCTCAGAATTCTTTCCTCCATGGAGGAAGAGGGGGTAACGTGAAGTTGGCAGTAAAGCTGTTGCTCACAGATAGAGGGGATCCAGAAAATACGCCCAAACTCTGGTCAGTCCTCCCTTAAAACACCTACATGCCCATCACACAAGCTTCAACAGACACCGTAATAACTGAGGCAGGTAACATGTCAGCACACAACATCTAGGTATAGAGAGCCTGAGGAAAAGTCCATTGAACTCCTCCAGTGGGCTCAGGAGGGGACAACTGACAGCTCATTTATTGCCATAAGTACTTGTTTCTCAGATGCTGGGGCTGGGCCAGTTGATAGTAGCTAATTAATCTCCCTGAAAAAAACTAAACCATCTGGCTGCATAGTAACTACTCTTCCTGCCTGGGCTCAGAAGGCCACATGGCAGGTCATTAGAAGGCCATATCAAACAAGCAAGGCTGATAATGATATACTCTCTGTTGCTCTCATACAGCCCAGGTAGCTGCTTGGGAAGTCCAGGCAGCCCCCCAGCCTGCAGACATTTCCTTCCTTTGCTCAGTGTCCTGCTGCATGGAGAGATCCTCCCTCATCCAAATGTGCACCTGGCAGCAAGGGGCCTCACAGCCGTGGTAGTCTGAGCCCGATCAGTGGCTCTCTGGCAAAGAGGCCAGAGCAGGCCCTTTCTAGCACACCCCTCTGGCTGCAGTTTTGGAGCTCAGGTCAAGAAGAGCAGGGCTGACAGCACTGAGGTGAACAGAGGCAGCCCAGCCGCTTCCCAGCTCACCTACCAGTTCTGATCCTTGTCTGTGAACACTGACTTGTCTTCCTCTGCTGGTTTCCTGGCCTCTTGGGGAGGAGGAATAGGGAGCTTCCCACTCTGCAGAGCTGCAGTTTGACAGAAGCATCTGCAGCCTTCTTGCCTCTGCTCCTGCATGGCCAAAGTCATATACAATTCCCAGACCAAGGTGCAGCCTTAGGATCAAGCTGACAAGGATGACAGAGAATTACCAGTAATCACTCCAGCTGCTCCCTGCTCTCCCACCACTGCTATAGGCAGTAGCAAGAAAAAAAAAAAAAAAGCTGAGAAAATGAGCCTTTCCTGGGTATGTCCTAGTTATATTGAATCAGAAACAAGTTCTGGAGGATGTTAAGACTGGAAGCTACTGTCAGGCCTTTAGAAATGCTACTGAATGCCTTATATTGCTGCATATATCCACACACAAGGGCTTACATATTGGTCATAGAAACTACATTTCAGGGCAGTTATGAGACAATCAAACTAGTGATTCATTAATAACATGACATTCAGTATAAGCTTTTCCTTCACTAGCCAAAGCACAGCCCATCACCAAAGCAGCCTCAGAGTTATTTGTTGATTTTTTTTTTTTCCCATTACTAATGATGACAAAACCAAAGTGAGGGTACTAAGAAACTAACACAGGTAAATGACAAAAAATATCCTTGAAGGAACCACAAATCTTACTCCACCAAAATCTGGTAATATAAACAGAGTTATAGTTCAGGGGCCACATGCTTCTTTCCTCCAGCAGCACCACACAGGTTAGTCCACGCCAGCTGCCTGGACAACCTTATCATGTACAGCTTCAAAGGACTTCCCCAAAACCAGGTCTTTGTATAGGGCACGTCACAGTCTGGGAAAGGAGAGGTGAAGAGCCTGCCACACACTCCCATTCCTGTCTGGGGGAGCTGGACCTTTCCCTTAGGCTTTCCCCAAGGGCAGAGTTAGACTCAGCTCAAACTAGGAAGAAACAGGCAGAGCATTATTTCAAATGCACCTCAGTTGCTCAGTGCAGTACAACTGCATGGACCGGGCAGGAGGGGAAAAAAAGGCTTTGTGGTTAATGAGGAGTATGCTAACATGGTAAGAAATAAGGCAGAAAGGATGGCAGAGATAATTACTCTATGAGCTGCATTTCCCTTTTGGACAGGAGATAATGAGGCATCCTTTGCTATGCAGAAAGGTCTCATAGCAGAGCAAAGGCAAAGGCTGGCAAATCATGAGCAAGTTGGACCTGCAGAAAACCACTGCCCCTGTACTGGTGTTGGCCAACAGGGTCAAGCTTTCCTAGCCATGGGAGGACAGAAAACAGAATCAGCCAACTCCTGGGAAAGTAATTCATTTTCTATTCTCCTTGGGCACTACCTGGCTACTCCTCAGGATCCCCAACTTGTGCAGTTGCCCCAGGTTTCCACTGATGTCACAGATGTGTCCTGCTCAGCAGGGCCCTTGACCCAGAGAGTGATGTAGTGGGGATGAGTGCACTCTGCTGCACTTCCTGAAGCCTGGGCAGGCAGAAATGAGCTGCTCATGCTGGGAAGCCCCAGAAGACTCCAAGGAAAAACTTCTTCCCTGGTAGGATGACAGAGCCCTGGAACAGGCTGCCTAGAGAGATTCTGGAGTCTCCTTCTCTGGAGACTTTCAAAACCCACCTGGATTCGATGCTGGGCAACCTACTCTAGGTGAACCTGCTTTGGTAGGGGAGTTGGACTAGATGATGTCTAGAGGTCCCTTCCAATCCCTACCACTCTGCGATTCTGTGAAATGCACAGAATTGCCCAAAGCTGTTTGGAAAGAGCCACATCAAAGCAGCCTACAGACCAGCACAGATTGTCCTAAATCCCTTGGCTTCCATGAACCAGGACTGCTCCATACCTGTCCCCTCTGAGAGGGCTGCTTTTCTGTACTCAGGCCCTGAGGAGCACTTACAGGTGCTGCAGCCTTGCAAGGCCTTCAGTGTACTCAGCTGCCCATGGAAAGGCCTCCGTGTGTGAACACTAAAATAAACCCCCAAACCTACATGAGCAAAATCATCATCATGTAGAGTTACTCTAGCCAGCAAGGACAGAGAAGCCTCCTTTTGCAGAGAGTGACAGACAAAAAGCATTGGTGGTGCATTGCCTGGAGCTGACAGGGCAACAGGAACAGAGTTTTGTCTTGTTTATTTAAAAGTCTTGGGTCCATCCCAGTACCTGGTCCCCAAGCAGTCTTTTGCTGATCAAGCAAAGTTTCATCTGAGACTATTTCTAGCACCAATTGCTAGGAGAACTGAACCTTTTAACAAAGCCTCCTCGACACTGCAACAAGCACATTATTGCTGAGGGGAAAGGAAAAAGCCAAGGGTAGGCCTCTATCTAGGTCAGCATCAATCTCTCTATGTCACCTATAGCCTTGTTTTATGGAAAGCATGTGGATAATAAATAGTGATTAATGAAAGTGGTGGCAAAGAGGTAATCCTGAGAAATTTATAGATAGGAGAGAAATCACATTAATAGGAGATAATACAGAGCTGCAAAACTGCTATAAAAAAAAAGGCATTAGAAG
>JANHGN010027030.1:28929-54447 GCA_024605025.1 Megaceryle maxima
AAGGCATTAGAAGAGCTCTGTAATTGGGGTTATTAGACACAACTACACCAGGTAGTTTTTTCCATTTTTTGGTACATGTCACTGTGATGGATGTCACTTTGGATAGTGATAATAACAGTAAAATATCCATGTTAAAGCTGAGTACATTAACTTTTATATTGGCGTAATTTACTGTGCTCTGAGTTCCCACCATTCAGGAGCTAAAGACAAAATGCTCTTCCTTATGATGTCCATAACCATGCATATACTTTACAGGAAGAAGTGTTTCTTTAAATATCTATTATATGTTAAATAATTCTTTTAACTTTCCATTACTCTTGTCAGGAGAGACAAGGAGCAGGAGAAAGGGGTAAATTAGTTGTATTGCTAACACACAGGATGAGCTGGATTTGCCATTGCTCTGTATCTGGTGAAGTCATTCATGGTACTCTTCCAGTCACACACACAAAACATTAGTTTGTTACACAGGAAGGGGCAGACTGGACTGGACAGTAGCTACTATTTTTAAAAATCCACACATGCATCAATATCCAGGAGAGAATAAGTTTGCATCACTGCACTGATTTATAGTGTGATTTGATAGTGGGAAGGTGGAGTCCTTATGTCAAAGTTGAAATGATGCTGTACCAGCTACAGCATTATAGCCACGTGCACTTTAGGTGCTTAGAGTTATAAGCAGAACAAGTCAAGCCTCAACTTGTTTCTATTTGTTCTCCACTGGAGAAGCTAAATGACTGCTCAAGGAACAACAAAACTGGTCATTCCTGGGCTCTAAGTAGAAATCACAGTGGCATCACACCACAAGTGCTAGGTCAGGCTTAGGAAGCAAGGAGGAAGCTGAAGCTGGCCAACGGCAAAGCCTTTGGCTCCAGCAACAGGATTGCTACAGTCTGCTCTCACCATGCCTCCCCAAGCACCTCCACACCCTAGGGCAAGTCACTCCTTTGACTACTCTTTCCAAAAAGTGCACGCCTCCAACTAAGCACTGTAATTGTAGAGGGACAAGCACAATGAGGCCTTGAGGGACTGCAGCAAGAATCCTTCCTACTTCAAGATAAACCAGTTCCGAGATAGTGTGGAGCTCTAAATCAAACAAAACTATCCCCATCAAGGGTGAAAGCACTCTTAGAGAATACTTCAAAACTGCATAGAAGACTTTATACCACTGTGAATTCAAAAATGAGGTGGGCATCTGAGAACTGAGCTATAGCAAGTTTTAATACTATCTAAAAATCACAAAAAAAAAAAGGAAATATTACTTCTTCCTCCAAGTCAGACCATATAAGCAATACAGTGAATACACTGCACACGTTTATGTGGGCTCCTGCTTTCACACAATCACTCCCAGCTCCTTCCACCACTATATTCCTGAGGGCCAAGGGGTCTGTAGGTCTCTGAACACAAAGATAGTTCTGCTCACTTTCAGTTTGCTTGTGAAATCAGCCACCTCTCTTGCCTCCAAAAGGCAGACCTGCCCACCAGCTCTTGCAGCATGAACACAAAAAAACACAGCGAATAAGGTTGTGTGTAGCCCAAGGAACAGGCACAGTGAAACATGATCAGCTCCCCCAGGCTGCACTTTCAAATTGTAAATTACAGAACAGCTTCAGGGTTAAGAAAGGATTAAACGACTCTGGTTTGTTTCCAAACCAAAACACTACAGTATGGCTTACTGAATGCCATCCCACCCGAATGGAATTTGAGACTTCATTCAAGCCCAAACATTTTTCTTCCATGCGTTCAGCTGATTAATTGAGGATTCAACTGTTTATGCCCCACTATGTTCTGGTTTGGGGTTGGTTGGTCAAATGCATTTACTGTGAGGAGAAAAAAAGTGACTCTTGACTACATACAGAAAAAAAGGCTTTAGCTGGCACCTCAGAAGTGAGACAAGGCAAATGAGGATTCCCTCCTTCCTTCACCTCTGAGCTAGACAAGCTCACACCTCCTAAAGACCATCACTTTTCTTTCCTTGTTCCTCACTTTGTCAGCCAGATTCCACTCTCCCCACCTCTGCACAAACTGCACAGCTGCCTCTCAAGAGGCAGAGAAGTCTCTTCTGCTGGCTTCACTGGTGTTAGCCACCCTAGCTCTCGGGTACTGGACCCAAGATATCTAAAGATACCTGCAGTCTCCCTGCCTTCTACTGTTTCTTTTACAATGCTTAATCTCCTGAGAAAATATTTATTTTGCATTTGAGAAAATGTCATTTGTGGTGTAAACCACTCTCCCCTGAGACAAACAGGAATGGGAGTTGAATCCTAAAAGGGAAAATCAGCCTGCAGTCTTTCTTCCTCCCACATCCCATTCAGATGGCATGAAAAGGCTCTTGGTGGCTCCAAGCCCAAAGAAAGAAGGACATATTTCACGTCCCTCATTAAATCTACCTCCATCAGTCCCTTGTTGAGCTCTTAGCAGGAAGCTGGGCTTGCCCTAAATAGAATTGAGGTGGGTAACAAAACAGGAAGATTCATTTCCTGCAGCACCACAGGGCTGGCAGAAGTTCCCTATCCTCAGAGTGCTTTCCGAGAACAGTCCTCCAAGGTGGCACAAGCAAACCCATGAACTAGAGCAGTGGCCACTTGCACTTGACTCGCCTTGTCTTTGAAATACACTTTGTTAAGCATGCTCCATATACCTGGCTGTAGAAGTAGTGACACAAGAGCACGTCAGCTGCATCACAGCGCTGCAGCACACAGGGCATAAAGGATACAAAACAAGTTTGGCAGCATAACACTCAGTCAAAGGAAGTGATGTGCTTTCCCGTGCACAACATGGTGTTTTGTGTCAATTTCAAGTCTGGTTTTTACCAGCAACTTGGTGGTTCCTATGTGTTTTCACGTACACACACACACAAAAAAAATCGCCCTCTCAAATGCAAGGAACACTAAAGAAATTACATAATTACAATCCTAGAGTACACATCTGTCTGTACAAAATATCGCCTAGTAGAGGGACCAGCCACACAGAAAACCTGCGTCCTGCAAATTTAACTGCCTGAGTAACATCAAGACTAATTCAAAGGCAATTAAATAGAATGTGAGCCTAGTTAGTGGTTTTAGTAGCCTTGGACCAAGTCACTTCAGCACACAAACAGTTTTACTGTTTCTTTCCTTGCATAGGGATATATCTGTCCACTCAAAGCAGTGACAGCTGTTTAACATGAAGCAATGGTTGGAAAGAACAAACACATCAGGGAGGAGGGTGACCAAAAGAATATTCCCTCAGGGGAAGGAACAGGGGAAGAAAAGGGGAATTTTAACAAGTATGGGGATCACTGGTATATAGATCTCTATCTGGCTTTAAACAACTCCGCTCCCATGCTGTAACAGCACAGCTGCAGCAGCACAGCTTCAGCATGTGCAGTTCTTCCTGCTTCATGGCCTAAAGATGAGGTTTCACAAGGCAGCTGGTTCAAACTAAGACCTCATTTCATTTCAGCCCCTGCTCCCCACAGCACAGCCTCACGTTTCCCCTGGGACAGTGGCCTGATTTCCTGGGGAGCAGCTTCATCTCAAAAAGACAGCATCAAACAAGCTATAGGGAAACGGTTGCAGTTTTTGGCAGAGTGTGAGCAAAGCCAATTCACAGACAGGTAGGTGAGTAAACAACTAGTTTACTTTTTGCAAGCTAAGGCAGAGTTCTGCAGAAAGCACCAGACTTCATTCATTCACCTCCAAAGTCATCTATACTCCCTGCTGCTTGCCAAGGGTTCTGCACACACACACTCAAGGAAAGGATGCTATATAGATAGCAACAACCTGCTGAAGAATCATGCACCAACTTCACACACAAACAAAAAGTGAATTGGTCTGGGTCAGGACTTCCAACTACTTTGACTCCTTCATGGTCACCAAACATGTTATTTCAGGCAGGTCATACTCCCTGCTCAGTACTCAGGTCAGTCCCTCTCTTCTTCCCAGAGGTTCACAGTCACTGATGGTTAATCCTTTCTATAGAGCACTTACCAGCAACTAAGAGAGACTGCACCACTGCCTTGCAAGGGTCCCACCACATTTGCTAGCAGCTAGCTCAGTTGCACATGAGAAGGATGGAAAGGTGGGCTGGCACCTTGTGCAGTCACTTCACCCAGAAGCCTGCAAGACAAAAAGATCAGAAAGTGCAGAGAAAGGACAGCTGTGGAAGTTGCCAGAATTAAAAGATTACAGAAACAGAGCTGCCACTACAATCATCGGTTGCAATTCAAAGCCCCCGTAGAGAGCTGCCTCTGTGCAACACGAGCACATGGGATACAGGAAGGCAAGTACTTGGCCCTTTCTTTGCTTCAGTTCCTTAATCCAGCACAAATGCATTTGGGGATTTATGGGTTTTTGGAAGCTTCCAGCAAAGCTCAGGGCCTGTTTCTTGGGTTATTGTTTTCCCATCTGGTTCTCTTCATTTTATTCCATCACAGAGGCCCCATCGTGGGACACAAGAATGTGACCGGAACAATAGGCAGAACTTGCTGCCTCCAGGACTGCAGCAATGACAGAGCCACCATTGCAGGATGGGAGCCAGCGGCTTCTATATTTAGCCCTGTCTTGCTTACTCCACATTTGCACCCTGCGCTCAAAATGCAGGAGGCTTGCACTACACCACTGTCCCCGAGCACTGCACATCCAGCAGGGCCCCCAAACTTAAAACACTCATTTCCCTTCTAATAAATGCCAACAGGAAGACTTCCTGCTCCCCCCTCCCTTTTCCAAATCCCTATTTTGACAGAGTTTTTTTCTACATATAAGCAAACTAAACAAAACCATCTTCTCCTCTGCAAGACTGGCAGTCTTGGAGCAGCACCAGGTCTCCAGAGCTTGGAGTCCACAGCACTGCCTCCCTGAGGAGTGCCCTCCAAAGCAGCAGAAATGGGTGAGCTCATTTCCCCCCTTGTGTCTGAACCTGAACTAAACTTACCAACCCACAGAGACCTGAGGGCAGGACAGGAGAAGGACAAACCAGGTCTGAGCACCCACCTGGCCTCGATCACCACCACAGCACATGCATACACCTCTCAGATATGGTGGGGAGGGGGCTGCTAAGCAACAGCTCAGCTCTTAGAGCAAAGCCCTCCTCACCATGTCCCAAGGCACCTCTCTACCACTTTGAAGGCTGAGGGGGCTCTTGCCCTCCAGAAAGCTAAGGTGACTGTGGCAGCAACTGCAATACATTTAGCCCTTAACTCATTTACATCATCAAGGCAAGGGGAACCTGCAGAGCAAGAAGAAAATCCACCATGATACCAGAAACACTTACCTAAGAGCTGTGCCACTTGAAAATAGTTCAGTGATGGACAAATTCTCTTCCTGACTCTTCCACAATAGGTGTAGATTAGGTCTGCTCTGCACTGTGTCTCTCCAAATCTTCCAAAGACTGCTGGAGTCCCAGTGGGAGGTTTGAGCAAACAGGTGCCCTCCTGGGCACTTTGCTGCCATCCGCACTACTCTCCCTGTGTACCATGTTTCCACACCCTGCTTTTTCTCCTGTAGTCATTCCCACCACTGCTAGCTCCCCATTCCTTCTGAAAGCCCTCCCACTGTAACCAGTTATTATCAAGGAGAGAAGGCCAGTGCTGTATGGAATGCAAGAATGGGGTTTTTTCCCCTTTAAAGTATGTCTGTTCCTAGAAAATCAGTGGTACCTAGCAGTGCCAAGCATGGATGGAGAAATTACATCTTCTGGTGGTATCATAAACCATGCCACTAATTTGCTTTGTGGCCTCATACTCATGGCAGGTTAAATTTTCCTCCCTGAGGTATTTGCTTCCAAGGGCTACTCTGAGGTAGGGGTGTCTGACTAGCATTTGGAGAGGCCTGGACAAAAGCAGGACAGTTATGAGGCTGAGTAGATTGTCTTCCTGCAGTTTGGGATCCACTGAACACCTTTGCACTGCCAGCCAGGCATGTCAGCTGCTTTCAGCTGCCATGCAAATCCCTTCTCCTTTATTACTTTTGTGTCCTGAACCCTGGCTTCCCTCAGCTTGTGCAGAGGAGGCAGTGCCCGCTCAGCTCTCTGAACGGCTAGCACATGCCAATGTGCTGTAAACGAACCCTGGGTGCACAGCGAGTCCAAAAGGAGGGGAATGCTTTCCATCTGGTAATCCTGCAGGTCTGGAGACAGCAGCTATTTATTCAAGGTAGAGGAGAGAAGGGGGCTGGAGTTTCCAGTGGAAGAAGCTGAAAAAGAAGCAAGAACAGCACTCAGGGCCTCGCTTGTCCAGCAAAGTACTGAATAAAAATCATGCTGCTTGATCTTGTAGCCAAACTTTCCCTTACATCATCTTCTCTCCCAGATGTGCCTCCCTGGAGCAGAGGAGTTGAACCCCAGACCCTCTGGAAGCTTTAACTTCCACAAAGGCTTGAAATTATCACCTTGAAATGAGGGCTATGCTCAGGCTGAGGGCCACAGCACTGACACCAAGCAAGAGAGGACATTGCCATGGAAAGAACTGACCCAGCCAAGGAGAGACAGGAGAAGACCTGAGGCACACACAAGTAACAGTGACTTTCTGGAAGATGACACAACAGGTTTAGGGTAGGACTAGGAAATGACCCGAAGCCCCAATACAAGGATGCTTTTCCAGATTATCAAACACCGAACCTACACCACTTTTGTCACAGCAAGGCCCATGCACATCCCTTCAACTGGATCCAGACTACTCCTGCACACCTACTCCTAGAAGTCAGATCCAGTCTAGCTCCCTTCAGTACATGGCATAAACATCCTTTCAGGGATCTGTAACAAAATCATGATACTTTCTGGACCTCAAGAGGAGGTTCTCCACCCCGCTGTTCCAGCACCATCAGCCAGCCACCAGACTCCAAAGAAACCACTTATTTCCCTCAAGCACAGCTATGCAGCAGGGAAGAAGGTGGTAATGGGCTTAATGGACAGAGAGTAACAAGCAGAGGTATAATACCAGAAGCTTTAACTGAGTAAGGATTGTAACTTTACAGATAAGTGAAATTAATGCATATGCACAAACATTTGCAGTCAACAGTACAATTCTATCCCTAGATGAACAATCCACTGGGTACACATGTTCAAATGTGCACAATACCATTACTGTACAACTAAAAATCCTTTCCCATAAAGCCACACAGACTCCCTTGGGCAGAGGCCAAGCAGTTAAAGTCTATCTAGAGTGAGAAGTCTGCAGAGACATTTCACCATCTGGAAAGAGGAGGGGTCTTGAGAACGCTTGGAGAGCCTGACCTACCACGGTTAAACACGTGCCTCGTCCAATGTTAATTCCTTAGGAAAAGCATCACATCTTTCACACCGCCTTGTGCGGCAGGACCTGCAGTGAGCAAATGGGCCTGATTCTGCTCCTCTCTCCAGAGGAGAGCATAGATCCAGAGCCCAAGATGGGATGGCAGCTGGCCACTCAGCATTTGCTTTATAGTGAGGCCAGACTCACAGCATTGTTGGTGACAAACAAAAGCCATTGCTCTTAGTGTGGGCTTCTTCATTTCCTTTTATTATATCCCCACCCATGTCATGTAAATAAAGCCACAGTTAGCTTCCTTCAAAGCATTGGGGCAGAAAAGTTTGGACTGAACTTCATGAGGGAGCACAGCCACAGCTAAGGAAAGGTCACTACCTCCTTCCACCATTCCCCAAAAAGACTGGACACTCCACAGAAATGTGAACAAGCACTTAGAGCAAAGAGAGATCATAGGATCGTGCTCGCAAAAAACCTTTGCTATGTGAGCTGGACTAGGACAGCAGTGGACAGAAGAAATTAAGTAGAATTTGGAGCTTGGCTCCATTCAGAGATCTGCCCCAGAAGGCTGTGTCATCGTAAAGGACAGCATTCTAGATGGCTATATAAAAATCTCTGTACTTCATAGTCACAAGGTCTTAGTACTCCCACCCCTCTCTTGCAGCTGCCCACTGCTCTTAAAGCTCAGAGCATATCAGTCAGTGTCCTCAGTCCCTTAAGAGAGGGACCCCAGAGGCAGCTCAGCTTTAAGAAGCATCTACCCAGTGGAAGGTCCAAGTGATAGAGGAAGGACAACAGGGCACAGCTCTCATCTCTGTAGGACAACATACAGTGAGACACAGGCAGTCAATGGGCCAAGCATTACTCAGCATGAACAACAGAAAAAAAAAGCTCTTTACAGCCTATGTCTCACAGCTGCTCATCTGTATTCCAACACTTTGACCCTGACAACCCTTCTGGCTGAGAAAGATGGGGCCCATCTCTTCATCTGTTCCCTCCCATCACTCTCCTGTGCCAACATCCTTAGCTCATCCACACCCACTTGCAACAAAGCTCACTGCTTCCTTCACAGGGTCACATCCCTGCAAAAGAAAGAACCTCTCATCTGGACAGAGTTTCCTGGATGTCATCTGACTAGGACAGGGAAGGAGAGAAAGGTCTTCCTCCAGAATAGAGAGATGGAATTGGTTGAAGCAGCTGCTATCAATTGGGCTGCAGCATCTAAGATCATATTTTGATTCCAGTCCTACAGCAAGAGGCAGCACAAGGCCAGGCGAGGGCAGATTACATGATCTCTCAAAGCTGCCTTTCACTACAGCACAACACATCCTCTGTGTTATTAGAGGGCTTTTTCGAACTGAAGGAAATAACACTCTACAGCTCTTGATTCCTACATCAGGGCAGCAACAGCATCTCTCCTGCCCATCTTTCTCCAGGGAGGAGATTAAGTATCAGAGATGAAACAAAATGTAGTCAGTCAAGGCAATCTGCCAAAGGAGCAAAAAGGAAGTAGGGGGAAGGTACTGAAGTGACCTGCTTTAAAAGCTGCTGCTGAATGCCAAGCTTCTGGATGTCTCCAAGGCTCTGAGAGACAGAGGAAGAAAACACAGAAGTGGGAGCCTTTCTCCTACCCTGGAGGATGGGGACAAACATAGGTCACTTCTCAAGCATCAACTGCACTTAAAGAAAGAGGCAGACTCAGCTGGAAGAGCTGAAGACACAGTACAAGACTAGTCCAGCCTGTTTCTGGGAACTCACATCTGGCAGTGACTTAGTGATGAGAATGATACTCAAAAACATGCACTATTTCAGAAACTGAGGAAAATACACCCATCTCCTCCTGAGAGCTTACACAGCTCTAAGGCACTTTGGGAAGTCCCAGCTCATGAGACCCTCTCAGAACAGAGGTGCAAAAATGAAGCCTCCAGACTCCCCAGGGCCTTGATGGGTGTCTCCATGCAGGGCATTGCACTTTCCAACAGCAGTCACATAGGTGGAGACAGATCCTTTGGCCACAAGAGCACAGGTTACTGGGACAGGAAGCAAGAGCAGTTGTTTTAGTAACATTCTGTATTTTAGCTACATTAGGCCAAATTCAGCTGTAGTCTGGGAACAATTCACATTGTGCTACTGCTTCAGAGTCATGCTCTGAACCAGAGCTCTGCTGTGCTACAGTACTTTGCACTGACACGCAGGGAAGGCTCTCCTCTCCTAATAGTATCTGCCTGCACTGAGTATCTGGGTAACCTGCAAGCCACAGCACCCCTGCTGCACAGAGAACCTGATTACACACAAAGAGCAGGCTGAGGTCAGAAAGCTCTGCAATGTCTTGACAAGGGCGCCTGAAACCCTAACCACCTCAGAAATTCTGTGCCAACAGGCTGTGTGGCCACAGAGCACAGGTCAAAGTTCTCAGAAATGGGTTGTTTGCAGTATCACCCACATCTTCATGTCAAGCAACAGCAGGTAAACCACAGCAAGAGGGGGATACGAAGGTGAAGCAGAGAAGCACCAGAAACTGTGACAAAAGGATAGAAAAACCACACCAAAAGGTGGAGAAGCAAGCTGTGGGTCTCTGGAAGGTGTACATGCTCTCACACACAGGCGCAGTTTCTTGGACTGTTTATCAAGCTCAGGAAGGAAGAAGGATCAGCCTGCCAGAAAGATCAGAGATGCTGGGGCTGTCATATGACGCTCTCTTTAAGAAACAAAACCCACAGAACGTGCGCACACAGACAGAGAGGAAGCTACAAGGAAAGCCTTGAAAACAGCAGAGGAAACCCACCCCAGAGGTGCTACCTTTAACTAAACCCATCCCAGAAGCTAATGAAATGCACAGACAAACTTGCATTATTTCAGGCAGGGAACACTTTTCTTGACTCCCCTGGCCCCTCCTGCCCTCACAACATAGCAACTGGGCAAATCCTTTCTCAGCCTGCCTATGCAGAGGACAGGGAGCCCTGCACAGTCCCAAGCCTCTCCTAAGAGTGCTCAGCTCCCTTTGGAAAAAACACTTGTTAAGCAAGTGCACAGATGTGCCAGGTATCCCTTCCTCATTCCCAGGAGCTTTGACTCCAGATGGTATAAAAATTAGTAGAGTCAATAAAGCTCCTGACTGTGGACCCAGATAGAAATGGAGGAAGGTCTGGACAGCATAGTGATTGTACCCTGGCCTAGGCAAGAGAGTTTCCCTCTTACCCTGTCAGTAAAGACGTACACAAACACCTCATACAACCCTACTCTGTTTACAACCACTGCAGAAAAAGGGAAGAAAACTCAGCAGGTTGTTAAGAGGGCACTGGGCACGGCTGAGGCTCCCATGCCTGCAAATGCAGGGACTCCCATGGAGGGGGCCAGAGTGAGAAACACATCACAAGAGCCATACAGCATCAGATGCTCTCCTGCTCTGGTTTTTAACCACTTGCACATGAAGCCCAGATGGTTTCCAGAGTGAGGGAGAAGGGTGTATTGCTTACACAAGCAATGCCATATTTCAGTAAATATCATATGCCATCCAGACATTCTGGACTGGATCCAATTTCTGTTAGGCTTTGCTCAACTGGGGACCTGGCTCCTCCAGCAGACAGCAAACTCCAGTCGTGCTAATGCATGTCTAAGGCGGATCTGTGTCTCAGGCAGACACACATTTTTACCAGATGATCCTTGTTACACCTGGCATAAAGAAGGGATTTCCAGTGTTCAGTCAACCAACCTCTACTTCCAGGCTCAGCTCAGACAGAAGCAAGTTAACTCTTCCTCAACAGTGCTGTGTAGGCTGCAGCAACATGATTCTCCTGCTCAGCTCTCTGTGGATCCTCAGAGTCTCCTTGGGTTTCCTTCATGTGCTCCATCTCAGAACATCGTGTGTGTACCTCCAGTGCTAGGAAGCACCTAGTCTATTTGTCCAATAACTGTCACAAGACACAACACAATTGGTAGTGCCCTGAGATGAGGTCATTGCAATGTCAGATGGGAAAGAATATCTTGAGTTCCTTCCTTAGGTCCTTTTCAAATTATAATTGTTAAGCTTGTCTCTAAACTAACAGGGAAGAACAGAGGTAGGAAGCATTTCAGCAACCACTTCTTTAACATAGTAAGTTTAAAGAAATCATGGAATTATCCAGCATATGTAGTCCCAGGGACAGACTTGTCCTTGATATGAACCTCTAATCCCAATTTGAAAATACTTTCCCCAGTCCTGATTACTGCTTACTGCACTAGGATGTTGGAGGTCTCTGCACAACATCTGTCTAGTAGGCTTCAGGATCTTACACTAGCCAAGGCTAACAAGCTCTCATCCTATGAATTCTTGCAGGCATGCTCTTTAGCCAAACTCACCTTTTCAGGACACAGTACTCCAAATGCACAGCCCTCAACCTGTCAAGGAGCAAATGCAACCATGAAAGAGCAGCAGTAGCAGGAATCAACAAAACAAAGCAGAAATAATTCCCCCAAAGAAGCAACCCCTGTTTTCTCTGACCAGAATTTTAATGCCCACTTCTTTTTCAGAAAGCACAGCACATCTTCCAGGGAGCTTTACTCACACTCTCCCTTTAAAAAAAAAACAAAATCAAACAAAACTCTCACAGGCTTGGCAGAGGGAGGCTAGATGTCTGGCTTGCTGGCAAAGATGACAAAAGCAGGGCTCCCCTCCTACAGCCCATATGCACGAGACACACTGGAATGGACAACAGCTATGTTGAAACCAAATCAGAGACCCAACAGCTTTTTCTAGCATTTATTTTGGATATGGAATCCAAAATCACATGCTCTCATGAACCAGGATGGCATGGGTTGAACACAAAAAAACAGTGAGCAAGTTTTGTTCCACTCACATGGGGTTTTGCCAGTACTAATGTACTGGTTCCAGAGCAGGAGCTGGAATGGCCATGCAGCTGCTTCCTGCCCACATACATCTAATGGGCTGAGGCAGGAGGTGGGCACTGAGAAAGCCACAGTGCAAGGCATTGCTGAGCCTGTTCTTGTCTTCTTAAGGAGCACTAACACCAAGTCTGTGGGGCCTCTCTAGCTCATTTCTTTGCTTTTCTTCAACTTCCTAGCTCACAGCTGAGAGCCCTTCTCCCAACCCTTCCAGTCCCTGTGTACTACATAACATCTGCCTCTTCCCTGGTGTTGCACCTAAGCCCCCAAATGAAAGGAGACATGTCATTCAGAGTAAAGCCTCAGTCTGTTCACTCTGGGAACAAAGGATTTTATTTTAAAAACCTAAACCAAAGCATCTCTTAGACATCAAAGCTTCAGGCAGGTAGGCTCAGCTCAAGAGCACAGGCATCCATAAGCTCCATTTTCAGCTGTTAAACTGCTGAACATGACCAGCCCTACAACAAGGAGGAATTAAAAAAAAAGACACACTCTTCAATCAGACCAACTTGTGACATGTTACTCAAAAAGTCTGACGAGTTACAACTCAATTTTATATACACACACACATATATATATATCAGAATGCCATGGGGCACCTCTCCAATTATTTCCACGACTTCCTCAGCACCCTGAATGCTAGCGCTGGCCTTGATCAGACACTTCGCTCAGTCCTTTTGCAAGCTCTGTGTCCGCGTGCATCTCTCACGTCTACTCCTGCTGTGGGACTCAAGCTGTAAATCTTGGTATTGCTACAGCAATTTCCCGGTCTAATCACATGCCTTGTTGCATTACCACAGCAGTGATAGCTGGTTGAACCACACACCACATCCTTGCAATTGTTTCTGTTACTCACAATAGACATATTTATTAAATTTCAGCTTGCTGAGCCTTGCCAGAAGATGAGCAAGATCCCTGTCACCCCTCCTTGCTGTTGATCAGAGTGGCAGAGGGCAGGTGAGTCGGCTGCGAGCTTGAGGTGTGAAACAGTCCAAACAATTCTGTAAGAACATGCTTTCTCCAGCAGCCAAGCTCCCTTGCATGTAAGCACCAGCACTTGAGTCCTGGGAAGCAAAATCTTGACTTGCAACAGAAATCAAAAGGGAAAGTAGATGCAAACGAAGCCTGAATTAATTTGTGATTTTAGAGCAGACAAGTATTTCCACAGACTTGCTTGTAGCTGCAGTCCCTGTATGCCAGTCTATCTTTGCACCCACCCTCACTTGCAGATCTACTCAAGAGCAACCCATAACAGAAAAGTGAAGCACCTCTAGATACATGTAACTCTGCCCAGTGGGAGATTTCCTAGGCTGGGAACAAACAGCCTGATGGCTCCAGGCTGCTCCGGAGGCCCAACCCACCATCTTGTGCCTTACAAACACTCCTCTGACAAAAGACTTTTGACTCCTTGCTTTCAAAGGGGAACAAACAGAAGGCAAGTTCAGACAAGGCTCATGGCTGCTTGCCCAGCCAGGCCTCAGCTAGTCCTTCATAGTAAATATTTGTTCTTAATTACAGTGCCGTTTGCCCCAGGAGCTTGCCTGCAACGTGTAGGAGGGAGGGGGATTATGTTGTTGATAGGTAAATAATAGCTCTTTCATCCAGAGAACCCAGTGCATTTTCCAAAGATGAAAGCCACCTGAATACTTTCCCCATAGGTTCGGATAAGAATTTGAAATCTTTGGTCCACTCAGGGGCATGCCAAAAACTCCTCCAGTAGGTTCTTCAGAGAGAAGGAAACTAGAGCTTCACTGGACCTTCACTGTGACAACTCCCCTTCCAGCCGTGCTATGCACAGGAGTCAAGTAGGACAGACTCTGCAGTAGCAAGGGGCAAAGCGGGTGTTAGGCAGGATCTGGTCTGCCATCGTAACATGGAGTGAGGACAGAGTCTGCTGCTGACAGGTGGCATCAAGCACATGCCGCTCTGCCACTCTCCATCATGTCTGGCTGGCACACTGACCACTGAAGCCAGGTGGCCAACATTAGATGGAGCCAGGAATAAAATCCATCCCTCCTGGTCCCAGGTCCTGCTCAGCAGACAGCCATGCTCCTTCAAGCCCAGCTCCTATACAGAGAGCTCCCAAGGGCCTGGAGCATCTTTTAGGGAAGGGCAAGGCACTGCCCAAGCACAGAGCAGTCATGTGAAGCAATCCCACAGATGACATGTGGAAAGCAGCCAGTTCTCACTCTCCCCAGAAGCTGACAACTGAGTTTTGATCTTCCTGCACTCAGCTTCCAAAACATCAAAAATACAAATATTTATCAGCAAGACTAAGGGAAATGTAAGCAAGACTGCCGACCTCTGCTCTGTCTGAGGAGGAGGTGAGAAGTGACTTCTTCCCATCCACCATGAGAAAACTCATCTGACCCTAGGGAGGCACTGAAGGAACAGAAGCGTTCCACTTCTCCCCAGGCCACCTAAGCTAATATCACTGCCAAGGCAGCTGGTACCTCAGAGTCAGAGCTCAGACCCAAGCTAGCTCCAGCCCCAGAATGCATTACCCATTTCTTCCATAAAGAAGAAAACCAATCAAAACCAGCAATGATAAAAGCCCCCAAATGCAATCAAAACCCATGCTACAGCTCCTACATTCCTGCTCTATTCCTAGTTTCCAAGACCAGTACAGAGAGCAGAGGATAAACATCTGTAAACACCAGAAATGAGGGAGCCTTTGAAGAGCAGGCCCTGAGCTTTCAGAAGAGAGAAAGAAGCCTGACACTATAATATTTAAAAATCCAAGAGAAACACACTCCTTTCATTAGAGAATCCATTTCCATTCACTAGAGAGTTTTTTGCATGTCCCAGCTATGCAGGAGCAGCCACAGAGATGATACTTCACTTTTAATGCCCAGGAAGGGAATGATAGCCCGACAGCACCACCTCCGCTGCTTTCCTCCACCTTTTCTTATCATTGACAAGCAGCTTTGCTGGGCTTGGTTTTGTTCTTTCCAAACATCACCCAAGCCTTTTGTTCCCTCCACCCTCTAAACTCTGCATAAAAAAAAAAAAAATTAAAAATAGTGCCATTACTTCTTCCCAGTAGTAACGGACTGGCCTGAAATCTGTTACCAGCATGCAATAAATATTTCTACAGTTCCTTTGCAACTTCATTCATCTCTCTACTGCAACACTTGAATCATTTAGCATTTTTCCCTCTTACCCAAGGTCTTCAAGTTCCTAGACAGATTTAATGAAGTCTCTGCAAACACCCTCACAGCAAGCTGGAGTTTTTCAGCTTGACCCATTTCATATATCAGCTGTGGTGTGAGCAGTGGGAAAGAGATGTGTTCCAGGCACTCTCCTCTCTGCAGGAAAACCCTGTTATTGGGGGACAGACATTTCCAGGCCTCACATCAGCGTATTTACACAAGCCCCAACTCCAGAAACAGTTAAAATAAATGGTTCATTGCATTATGTTCAGTAAGGGATATCACTGGAGCTACAGGACCAGAAATGTAGTTGGTGTCTTTCCTCTGGTATGTTGCTGTGTCCTGCCCACCTGAATCTCTTTATTACATCCTTTAGATGTTTACTTTGCTTCTTGCCACTAAATTTGTCAGACAGGCTTCCTTGCTATTATGGTAGTTATAAGGTGCATGGTTAGAGGCCCATTTTATAATGTGCCTAAACAAGGAGTTAATCTTATAAATCTATGTAAGAAATGCAGTATACTCAAGAAGTCAACAAGGAGGGAAGTTTTGAAAGGTCACTTTCAAAGAATCCTTGTTTACCCCCGACTGAGGCTGAACCTTTAACAGAACAGGCTGCCAACAAGCCCCAAACTATCTTGACCCTCCACCTGTAAAAGTAAAAGGTACCTCAAAACCAAAAGCATCTTTAGGTCCTTGTTGCTCAGGAGTGGCATTCTGGGCAAACAGTCCTGAGCCTTCCAAACTCAGATCACCAGCTTACAACCTTGTAAAAGATGGAAAAACTGGATTTGGGGTTCATATACCTTTCCCCACCCCCCCTTTCCACGGGAGGGGAGGACAGCCAGGGAGCATAAGCAATTTTACATACAAAGGATTGAAACGTAAAGAAAAAGTGTTCCAACAAAACAAATTATTTGATTTTTTTTCCCCTTTCTTAATACAGAACCAGCTACCTTAAAATGCTAGGAAAGAAAAGTGTGTTTATCCCAACTCTGTTCTCTAAGAGATGCAGGCAGCTACCAGGAAAGCAGAGAACAGGGTTGAACCTATTTCTCACCAAAACCTGTAAGCCTCAAAAGAGCTATTGGGCAACAGCAGCTACCAGCGACTTCTTGAATGAGCTCACCTTGAGACAAAAGCAAAAAGCCCAAGCTCTTGATTCTTACAAGACCCTTGAAATAATGAGAGGAAGGATACACATATATTTAAGTTAATTCATTCAAAGTTTAGGCACACACACCCCCTTACCTTTAGCAACACAGAGCATAAATATTCACCAGGGAATGGAGCAGGGCAGGGGAGACCAGAAGAAACACTACACACACATCTAGTGAGTCACAGCAAGCCATAACAGAGGATTCATTAACTGGATTCAGGTGAGCCTATTAGCTTTCCAATTGCTGCACATCAGGCTGCAGAGTAATTAAGGCTGCAATTCAGAAGGATTTACTAGAACATTTTTTTATTAAAACACAGTTGTTAATCAGCCTGACTAAAGTCTTCAGAGCTATTAGCCTGCTGCACAGAAGTCATAATTACTTCATCCACTGAGGATGAAGGCATCAAAGAAATTGTCTAGGATCATCTGCAGGTTTAGAGCACCAAAGGAAAGCCAGGGCATTCAATGGGACATCTCCCTTTGACATCACCTGAGGCTTTTGATCAGGTTTCCAAGCAGAGCACTTGGGAGGCCAGTGGAGAATTTAAGAACATCAAGTTTACACAGGAAGGATCTGTCACTGGAAGTGTGCCAAGGCTACACCCAGATGTATTAGTTGACTCAGAGTTACTGCATAAGTCCTAATTGCTGCCTAAAAGTTTAGTGGTCCACCTGAATTACATGATCTCTATCTGCTGAGGATGTTTGGCCACCCTGCAGCATCTCACAGAAGCAGAGCCCATATTTCCTCTTCCGGAGGCAAAGCAAACAGACTCAATCACTGCAGAGAGGGGTAAAGGGCAAAGCATCTCCTGCCAGAGCAGTGGAGTGTGATCGGCTCCTGGGTTTCTCAGTGTATGGCTAGGTATGGGAATAGGAGGAGGCATCCCAGGTCCAGTCCCTCACCTCACTTCCACCAGGTTAAGACAGGCTTGATTCAGGTGACAGAGAACTAGGCTACATAAGTCTGGCCACAGGATTGAGAAAGAGCAAGGCATCTGGGCACCTGCTCTCCTGCCATGCTCTGCTTCTGCAGACACACGCACAGCCGTGGGTAAGAGCAGAGACATCAAGAAAGAAGAAATGAGTTCCCTCTCTACCCTCTCAAACCACACTTGCTGAGGCACCGTGAGGTGGACTATCCCTCCTCTGCCATCAGCACTGCCCATTCCCTTTCCTAGCTCCCTTTGCTCAGAGGTTTACTACCAGTACACAGAACATACTTTCCCAGTTTCCTCCCCACCATACCAGCTGGCATCTGCCAGCAGGGAACCAGGAGGCTACGCTGCCCAAGTGTTGGACCACAAGACCATACTTTAAGAGCTCCTGTGCATCCAGGTACTCAAAAGAAATCCTGCCAGACCCCCTGAAACCCAACCCCCTCAGCCATGTGAAGCAATACAGTGTATCAACAGACTAAAAGGAAGCTTAGAAAGGAGAACATGATAAAAGAGCAAGTGGAAATGTGCATGTACACGCAGGCTGTGAGGACATGGAAATAGCATTAGGGCAAGAACAAGTAGCCAGCGCTCACCACAGGCTCTGGAAGGGAGGAGAGATCTGCTTGTAAACCAGGCACCTTCAGAAGAGAGACTTTTCTGGGGAGCCAAGACTCTGATGCATTCTGCTTTACCCAAGGTTTATAAATAACTGATCTGATGCAGCCCTGAACTGCCTGTCCTGGTGCACAGCCTGGGCTTGCTCTAGTGGAAGAGCATGGTAGACCTCTGACAGGGTGTCCCTCAGAAATGTCCTGCTCAGATGCACAGCAGAAAGCATAAAGGAGATTCTAACCAGTGCAGGGATGTATTTCTGAAGAAAAATATTCTGTTTTAACAAGTAAGCTAGATGAACACATTAAATATCTAGCATACCTTCCAGGGGGGAGGATAAGGGAGCATCTTTCCAGCTGCCCCTCCTTGAGCATTTCAAACACTTGAGCACACACGCCCTACGGGGAGGCCTGTACAGTGACTAAACCTAGTGTAGGTTTTATGCCATTACCCTTGTAAAACACCTAGCACAGGTCTAATGCTGTAATGCAAATAATTAAACACAAAATCATGATTGGCAGAAGGGAGTTGGTTGGAACAACTTATAGTGTCAGTTTGTTCTTCCTTTGTCCTAATTCAAGAGGCAGAGGTGAAAAGTTGTTGTCCTGTCTGGCAGGATCACTGTGCAACAGACACAGGAACACTCTGAGTTTCCAGACCAAACTGCTTGCTAACCATCTGACCTACTTCAGAGGGGATAACTGACCTGCTGGCACCCTGCCAAAAGGTGTTAGAAAAAGGGAAACTGAAAAGAAAAAAAGACACTCCAAATATTTCTCAAGTCTTTTCCAAATAAAGCAATAATAGTAAAAATAGATCAGATCTTCGTATACCATCAATACTGAGCTTAACTGAACATTTTGCTCTTCTGCAGCCAGACACTGGGGCTAGGTATACAACTTGGAACCAAATGCTCATCAAATGGTTTAGCTGCTTTGTCAGTTCACAAATTAGCCATGAACAGACTTCAGTTTTGATGACTTTACTCATTATGCTCAATTAGTGTATGATTTATGTGAATATATACCAGTTAATAGATAATTCACAAACTATTCCTTTGGTTGCCCAAATCATGTGGTGATTTTCAAACATAAGATCACTTAACTCACCTGTTAAGTTTGGAATCCAAGTGGAGACAGACTTAAGATTTCCTAGACACTGTTTATGTGCTATCTTGCTACTAGTTAGGGGGAAACTTCCACGGTAACTTTAAGTCTAGGACAGATTTTTCTTTTAATTTACATTTGAAAGTTATGCAAAAAGTTTCAAAACAACAAACTTGCACTCCATGGACACTGCCGAGAATAAACTATTAACATTTCCATGAAACTCATGCACAGCCAGAAGCTCTATGTGCTGTTTCCCTTTGAATCCTTCTCAGCTCTTTGGGGGTTTTTTTTGTGTTTTTATTGTTGTTTTGTTTTTCCCCTGATGGCTTCATTGAGCTCTACTGGAAATAAATAAAAAGTTAAACATACCCTTTTCTGGTACATCACATCAATTGATACTTAACTCACAGACCTTCCAGGCCTAGAAAATTCTGCAGTCTTAAGGGAATATGTCTCCAAAATGAAGCCTTTTTTTCTATGTTTTCCTGTTTACAATTCCATTGTGTTGCAGTCGTAGTTGTTTTTCTTTTTTTTTTTTTTACCCCATGGAAAGCAAGAAGCAGTTTCAAATTTACAGCTTCCTATAAATATTCTCTACTTGGGGAGTGAAAATGAGAGGTTTCTGGGGCAGAGGAAGAATTAAAAAAAAAAAAACAGATAAGGTTTATAAAACTGAAAAGTAAACAGTCTAAGTAACTTCTTAAAAATCCCTTGCACAGAAGACACCTGTCTTCCAGCAGGCACAGCAGAAGTCACATGAAGCAGCACTGAGATCTAACAGCAATTCAAGAGCTGTGAGGCTTGCTAAAAGCCATTGGCCTTTATCAGAATGGCATGCCAAGAGCAGAACCACCCATTCCTCTCAGGCCGTGTCTGCAGGAAACACGATAAAAACCTTCACCAAAATATAAATGAGGAGTCAGGACTTGCCAGCTGCTTGTTTTGCACAACAGCCATGCCACAGGGGTGCTGCTTGGGATCACAGTCCTGATGAATGGGATACAGAAGAAACCAGAGGGTAAGAAATGGTGCCCACCCTAAACTGGCTCTCACTGCTTATTTTGGAGCAATGCACCTGAAGTCATGTTTAGAGCCAGGAAGGAGGAAGACAGACAGACTAGAAGTAGGCTGTGCTCTCCATTCAAAGGTTTGCTCTGCTCATCAAGAGTTTCTCACTGCAGGCAATTAAAACTGACTCTCTGCTCTTTGGTGGTGTTTGTTGTTTATTCTCTTCCCTGGTAGTGGAGCACACAAAAAAAATTCCCCACTTTCCCCAACCTTCTCTTCCAAACATGGCAGTTCACTCAAACCCCAGGACTGGATGCTCACCCAGGAAAGGCCTCCATTTTCAGGAAAGTGGTTATTTCCACTAAAGCTGCCTTGGTAGCAAGTTTAATGGATGAAAAATGCCCTAAGGAGAAAGGAGATGAGGGAGAGTTTGGCATAAAGCACCCACTCTGCCCTGCTCACTGAATACCATTCCCTCCCAGTGCTGTGAAGAGCATTTACCAGGCTTGCCCCAGAGCTGGACCTGGAAGTCAGCCTGTCCTGAAACCCCACACTGATATCCTCCTGTGTGCTCTGTACCTCCTCCTGGCTGAGCCTTCGCTTCTTGAGGGCTTCCCACATAGCAAGATGCTGCTGCCTGCATTTCTCCAGGAACACCTTCCCAGGCATGGATGGCTACAGACCAGGACTCCAGCAGCTGGGTACTCTGGCACTGGGTACACCTTAAACCTATGCTTAGAACAGCCCTTAGGAAAAGAAGGCTAGGCCACATTATGGTATTCACACTTCAAGGTTCTGGTGAAAGCTGGCTTGTTAAAAGCTCAGAGCTCAGTCTCAACCAAGGATCTACTCAGAGCCTGCACAGGCCACCTTTTTCTGTCTGACTGCTGCCTGGCTGAACACACTGTGGCTGGTGTGTGCCTTCCACAGTCTGCAGCACAGAGATTCCCCTTCCTGCAGCAGACCAGATCCCAACAGCACACACGAAACAAGAGTTCTTGAAGTGGTGTTCTTCCTGCAGCAAGCCAAAACTCTGCCTCTTATCCTTCCACCTTCCTAGACTCCACTCCAGTGCCTCACAGGGGCACCCAGGGCTTTGCAGGCATGCTGATACCTTCAGCCTCACAGCTCTTTGCTGCACCTGTAAAGGGGGAAATATCACACAGCAGATCCTGCTAGCAGAGGATCAACATTCAAACATCTACTCTACAGAAGGACTCGGGGAGAAAACTAATAGTCAAGGGCAGGCTTCAACCTGTGTGAAGGTGTGGAGCATTTGGCAAGGAGAAGATGGCAAAGGCAGTAAAATCCAGTGAGCTCAGTGACCAAGCACAGAAATTTTAGCTGCGAACACAGAGCACCATGGTCTGTTTCCAGATCTGACTAGCAACCAGGCAGGACTAAGTCTCTACTTATAAAATTACAAGGTTAATAGATGATATGACTTGCTGGAAGCATATCCCTGAAGATAGCAGAAGCAATTACAAGCACTCTGTTCACTATCCAGCTGCATCAAC
This sequence comes from Megaceryle maxima, assembly GCA_024605025.1. Classification (NCBI taxonomy): domain Eukaryota; kingdom Metazoa; phylum Chordata; class Aves; order Coraciiformes; family Cerylidae; genus Megaceryle; species Megaceryle maxima. The sequence goes on from JANHGN010027030.1 coordinate 50,531, forward strand.
CACCCATAGGCACCACTTAGCAACCGTCTATGAAAGTGAACTTAGCACAAAATTGAACCTGGTGTGCCCACACCACTGTAGATGTCCTCTGAGCCAGCCCTGCTCCCTGACAGAGTTAATCTTAGAGTTCAAATGCATCAGTCATTTTACAATCTTAAAAAAAATGTGAAACAAAACACCAACCAAAAATCCCAAACCAGGCACTGGAGCTGAACTGTGCACTGTTTATAATAAAGTAAAACTCTTAGATCACATAACCTGCTACCATGAAGAGAAAACAACAATCACCTGGCAGAGGAATGGAAGGCAGCATGCATGACTCTTCTGCTGACTTTCAGGCAAAAATCAACTATCCTGGGAGGGCCAGAAATGATAGGGAGTAGGAAACTAAGACAGAGATGACCTATGAATGGCTGAAAGGCCTTGTCCTAACTCATACGGGAAGCCTGGGACAGGGAACTACCATATCACTCATCTTAGGCCAAGCCTTTTGAGATCTCCTGTCCAAGCCACACTATCTAAAAGGGACAGAAGTTTCTAGGAAGCAGCATGGCTTTTGTATATCACCGTAGCTTCACAAACATGGTCTAAGACAAGGCCTGTAAAGCTTCTGAAGGAAGAGGTAGTGATTAGCCCAGAGCTGGGCAATAAATAAAACACCAACACCACCAGGCACCTGCGAGACGGGTGGATAATAAAACACCAAATGAGTCCAAACCCGCAAGGACATGACGGCATTTTCCAGGAACTTACAACACCACCTTCAGGGTGGGGATGAGCAACCAGTGTCCACACCTTGTTGCACTGTAGTCATTTGTATGGTTACAGGATCATACTTACAATACCAGCTGCACACGAATACAAAGGGTTAAGGACCCCCCCTCCAGTATCCCTGTAAAGGCAATTCATCTCTGACAAATATGCATGTGCTCTCACCTTGCTTGCAAATGAAATGCACAGAGGCATCATGGGCTCTGTGCATGGTGCTGGGATGTGGAGAGGACAGGGACAGGTAGGAGGCAATGCTTCATTTTAACAGATTGTCTAAAAAGGGTTATAAAAGCAACTGTCTGTAGAGAACTCCCCACCGCAAACAGCTTCAGCACACTCCACCCTGCCCACGTGAAAGGTGAGCATGAGGGACAGGCCAAGTCTCTTGACTGGTACAGGCTCCAGCTATAGGTCTATGCAGGGGAAAGAAACACCACACCCCACCACCAACCCACTTATGAGAGAAGAAAAGATTTGTGTGGTTCTGCATTTTCAGAAATGCCATGCAACATTAAATACCCAGTGGGCATATTAGCACACCTGCTTCAGGAAGAATCACACAGCCCTTTTCTCCTCCTTATTTAGTGTTTTATCCATATCAAAACTGAGAAATAAAGCACTCCATTCATGCACTGCAGCTTGAATCAGTACACAAGTGACAAAAAATTTCTTTTAAATCCACTTTTCTCTGTTCTTTTCACAGGCTACTCTTCCTTTGGTGACACAAAGCAGAATCTGTCTCTTCCCCTCTGCTGAAGCCAAGATCAAACAGCAACTTTACCACATCATAAGGTACAATTAAGGCTACTCCTGGCAAAAGATGATCCTTCCCTAACCAAATCCTAAAGCTCTCCTGGCATTTCTTTTCCTATTGTCTGTATCCAGCCCTGTATTTATAAGATTAGCCTCAAATTAGGACAGTTTCCTCATTCTTCCTTCACTCTTACTACAGCCTGGTTCCTGGGAATCTGATCCTATCTTCCACAGAGGTTACTCCCTGTTGATAGGAAACATCTAGTGTATGTGGGCAGGAAGTGCCAACAGAGGATAATGAGGATTAAGAGAGAGTCCTTGTTATGACTTATCACCACAGCAGATCAAGAGACTCAGTGGGCCATTTGATCAACAGGAACATTAGGAACTTGTCTCACACTCCCACACAGTGTCTTGTCCCACTGTGGTGTGCATTAAAGTAGCCCACAGGGGCTCTGAGGGCAGGATGAGTTGCCCTGGCCTATCCAGCTACTTCCATGTCATCTGGTTCTTTTGAACCAGAAGCACAGTACTTAAGTGATGGGAGAGGACAGGTCAAACAAAGTGAAGCCTTGGTTGGCTTCAAAGAAAGTGAAGCAGTTGTTTTCTTGTCCAAGTGTTCCTCAGAGAAGACGAGGCAGGTTTGTTGACCCAGGCAATGGCTTTCCATCACCTAAAGAAACTGTCCATTTCAGAGGGACTGGTGCTGGTGAAGAATAAGATGTTTCTATTGGTACAAAGCCCTTCTCCTTGCTTTGGCCATCCTACACTACATTGCAATGTCCTTTTAATAACAAATGTACAATAAACACGGGAGTTTTCTCCTCCAGCCATCTTCGTCAGCTGTCTGAATGAAGAGAATAACAACAGAATATGCCCAACCTCTATAACAGCCCCTCACACCCACACATAATCAGTGTGCCACACATGGCTTACCCCAAGATGGCATCTTGGAAAAAGCAGAGGAATGAGAGCCACTAACTGTAGCTGGATCAAGCTTCATCCTGCCCTTTGTATCCTGTCTTCAGTGGTATTTGATAGCAACACCTAGGGAAGAGTGTAAGAACAGGCCAAGCACACAGCTATGTTTCATTACAAACACTTACCCAGGCTCCAGCTACTTGCGGTTGTGGGAATATCTCAATAAGAGACTGTATATTGATGTTTAAAAGCACTCAATGGATTTTCCTTGCATTAGTTACTCCAATCTTCCCCAAAACCTACAGAAACGCTTCTGTTTGCCGCAGATTCATACAGGGCATTTATACCGTTTGTTCTCTGCTCTTTTTGTAGAAGCCAATTGTTTTAGGTTTCTTTGACTGTACTCAGATCCTATATCCCAGTTAGCAGGACTTCTGAGATCTCTCTCCCAAGTGACATTATCCCATTTTGAGCCCACTGCACTGCATTTTAGATTAAGATAGGTCCTTCTTCCCCCTGGATTGCTTTGCTTTTCTCAGCACCGTATGCTGCAACACCACCACTCCACCCTGCAAGGACTTCCTACAGCTATTCAGTGCAGCTTTTTGGGGTTTTGCTACTCATCAACAAGCTTCATTATCTGCTGCTTACTCCTTTTTATCTTTAACAGACACATTGAACAGCCTTTGACAGGCCTTTGTCGAAATTGACCAATATAAATTCTCTGATAGGAAAGCTGGCCCTTCACCTGGGAACACAACAGGACCTCTGGCTGGCCAGAGTCCAGTCACCCATGGAGCATCTTGAAAAAAGACCTCTTTTCCCATCTGCTTTCTCAGCCCAACTCCTCAGCATGCAGGCCTCAATAGCTTTCCTCAGGAAGGCTCCCAGTTGTGTTGGTGAGGAAAGTACAACAGCTGCACCCCAGACACAGTGCAGTTGTTACCATTTAGTATGGACTGACACAATGTCATGGCAGCAGCCAGGCACCAAGGAGGCTGAGCTCCTCTTGCTGAGCATCCTTGAGTCTGCTGAACTCAAGCTATGCCAGATCACTGCAAGGAATTCCTGGAGCTCAATTTCTTTTTATCCTGGGGGGGGTGGCATGGGGTGGCTTGAACAGACCCCTAAAGAAACACTACTGGGACTTCCTCCTGCAAAGCCCGGAGCTTGGAGAAGCCACAAAGAGAACTGTCATTACTCAGCAACCCAGCTTGTTCCCAAACCCTGGAAAATATCCAGAGAGAAGAAAAAAACCAAACAAAACCCAAGTATCTCTTCCTAATATCCCTTTGCTGAATATTATTCCTCAATCCCAGGGTGATGAACAGAGGGCAGCCTTTTCCCCCCTAGTGACAATCTTCCACCCTCAGCCTCCCCCCCCCCCCCCCCCCCCCCCCCCCCCTCCTCCTCCCACTCACCCTCCCCCCCCACCCACCATACTCCTCCAACACACACTCCCCACCCCCCCC
>JANHGN010027031.1:0-25319 GCA_024605025.1 Megaceryle maxima
CCGCCCGCCCGGCGGGCGCGGAGGGAAGGCAGCCCGTCGCCGAGCGTCCCTAGGGCGGCCCCGGAGCGGCCCCGTGCCTGGCCCGGCCGGGCCCTCCCCCGGGCTCGGGGCTGGGGGGGGTGGCTCGGACCCGGGAGCGCCGCCGCCTCTCGTGCTGTCGCTGCGGAGAGGGGGAGCTGCGTTACTGCAGGTGGAGGGTTTGGCGGAGCGGGGGGGGGGGCCGGGGGAGATGCCATTTCTGACCGAAGGAGATCGCCGGCGAGAATGAGATGCAGGTAAGCGAGACGGGCATTCTGGAGCGGGGGGACCGGGGCTGGCGGTACCGGCGGGGCGGGGGAGATGGGGCAGGGATCCGTGCCCCCGGGCCGGAGCTGCGTCGCTGCCCTCGGGCTGGACCCGCGCCTGTGCTTGGGGCCGCCGGGCTGGGAACTTCGTGCGTGCACCGGAGAGGGCACGGCGGGCGTGTGTGTGCGTGTGCGTGCCGCGGATGCCCTCCGGTGCCGGGCTCGCTCCGCGCCCCGGGGAGCGGTGAGGGCACCGCCGGGCGGGGTGGGCAGGAGAGGGATGGCGGGGCCCGGGGCGGCTGGGGCTGCGGGGGGCACCGTGTGCCCCGGGCCCTATTGTACCCCAGCCCCTCTGGTGCTGATCCTGCCGCCTCCACCGCCCTGCTCCGCCCGGGCGTCTTCCCTGTGCCGAGCCCTCCTCCCCGGCACCCCCGCGCCTCTCGCCGGCCCTTCCCCGCAGCCCCTGCCCAGCCCCTGCGGGAACGAGCAGCGTGCGGCCGGGCGGGGCCGGGCTGCGGGGCCGGGGTCCCGGCCAGCGAGGGACTGGGGTTCGGTGGTGCTGAGGCGAACGCAGAGCTGCATCCTGATGTGGGAGTTCTCCTTCTTCTCCCGGCAGCTGAGCAGATGAGTTAGCCGGTCAGGAGCAGATTACATATGCAGGTAGGGTATGGCCAGGACAGCGCTACCTGCCCGGGCTTGACGAGGGTTCAGCCCTCAAGAAGGCTGTGCCCAGCAAGGATTCAAGAGGAGGAATCGACCCTCTGTCTATCCTCAAGGCAGACACATAAAGGGTTAAACACGGTCAGGGATTGCTCACCAGCCCTGAGTGGCCAGGCTGGAGGCAGGAGCCATGGGGGGTAATTTTTCAGGGCGGGGGCTCACTTCTCCATCACTAGTCCCCCCAGCCTGAAGGTAGGTGAGTCGGGGCCGTGGGGAGTTACTGCTGAATGGGATAATCCCTCAGGCTCCAAGAGGTATCTTGGGGCATGGAATGGTCCCCCACCTGGTCTCAGCCCCACACAGAGGAGGCAGCCTGGAGAAATGGAGCTGCTGGGGACGGTTAGGCTGCCGGCTCAGACCTCGGTTTTTGTCTGGAACAAAAAAGAAGGGGTTAATGTTGAACGGTCTTCGAAGAGCAGCCGAAAGGGACTGGGAGGATGCCCAGGAGCCTGGTTGCCAGAAGGGGTTTGGGAACCCTCCCGGGCAGTGCCATTGCTTGTTGCTCTCTGATGCTGTGTGTAGGTTACTGTATTTTTCACCTTGTGTCTTGGATGTATAAATAGCCTGAGCGAGGGGTAAGAGGCACGGTTCACTCCGGGTGCCGGAGGTGCCACCTCCAAGAAGAAATGGGTGTGTTGGTGCCAGGAAAGTGATTTGCACTAGGAGGGAGGGACCGCTGGTGAGCGTGAGCATGGGCATCAGTGGGATCAGGTCTGGGTGCATGCTGGTTGGCGAAGCCGAGGCTCTGCTGCCTTTTCTCTGCCTGTCTCTATCCCAGCTACCTCCCGAGCAGTCGCCATCCACGGTCCTTCCCCAGCAAACAACCTTTCCAGCAAGTGACTCTACCTTTTGGCCTATGGCAGGGGACCAGCATGACAGCCCCATGCTCTCCCCAGCCCACTCTGTTCTCCAGGGGGGAGCATGGGGTAGAGCACTTCAGGCATCCCCAGGAGCAGCCCCACTCCACAGCTTTGCTCCTTCTTCCTCTGCCTCCATCTCCCCTTCCACTGCAGCACCTACCAGAGCCCTGCTCTGAGGTGATATCCCTTCCACAGCCCCATCCCAGCTCTCCTGCCAGCCTTAACCCTCTCCTCACTGCTCTGACACTTGCAGCAGCCCTGACCTGAGGTTTGTGCTCGATGGAGACAGCTGTGGAGCAGCAGTGTGGCTGTGTATCCAGCCGGCCACCCTAGCATGGAGGCTGCAAGGACCTTCCCAGGGCTGTCCACACATCTCCACCTCACAGGCATCTATCCCAGCCCCACACCAGCGCCACAGCCCAAACCTTTGTTCAACCCCTTTCCTCCATGTCCGTTCCCCTGGTTTCAAGTGCAGCCTTGTCCTTTTCCCGGACCTCTTGCAAATGCCAGTGGCCAGTAACAGCCTGTGTCACAGAGCCGAGGGGCAGCCTCGCTCTCCTGGTGCACGAAGTCCTGCTCAGCCCTCCATCCATCCCAGCAACATGGGCTGGGGCTTGCTGGGAGGAGATGTCTGGGCTGGCCGTGCCTTCTCATATGCTCCTCCTGGCTTCTTCCTGGAGCACATTGGCTCTGTAGATTAATTCCATGGAAGAGAGGTGGTCTCTGAAGCTCTTAGCCTGGCAAGGCTGGTGAGTAAGGTCAAGAAAGAAATACGTCCCTGGGCTAAATCCTCTGTGTCTTCCTGCAGACACTCTGGGGCAGCTTTCCCCATAGCCAGGCCCATCCACTCCCTCCCCAGCACCTGCAGCAGTGGGACAGGGACAGCCGCTCCTTGGAAGCAGCAGTGTTCCTGGTGGGGGCTTTGCAGGTTACTAGGCAGCAGGAAGGGGCTTCTCCTCCTCTCTGGGCTGTAATCCCCCGGCCAGCAGCTCAGAACCAGCAGGGCCATGGGCAGTGCCACCTGCCTGTGCTGGGTGCTGAGGCAGCCCTAGCTTTCACTGAGTCTCTCACTGGATGGGTGGGAAATGACTGGAGGAGATAGTGGATCTGAGTTACAGCACCTGGGGAAGAGTCAGGTTTTCCAAGCCTTTTTGTGGAGGGATTAATTACAAAACGAATGGTTATACTTCTTCAATACTGTACCATGCTGCAGTCACTCTACACCTAGAACGTAATTACTCTGTGATACCTCTAATTACCACTGTTTCATATCACTGCAAGGTTAACAGCATGACCGAATGACTTATTATTCCTTTACTCTGCTACTTCATACAATCACTGTAATGATGCTGAAGTTTGTGCTGCTTGATGTATGTAACAAGTATAAAATCCTGCAACTTGAGGGTTTTATTTTAGGGATTGATAAATCACTTTATAATAACTCCACAATTATAGTGTAATAATGGCAGCTGAATTACAAAGCACAACTGAACCTACTGTGGTTCAAAGAGGATTAATACACCCCCGCAGGTGGTACTTCATGTCTGTGGGTGTCACTGGGCAGCTTGCTTGGGCAGCGGGTGGGTGTTAGCCGCGCCATTGGCTCGTATTGACTCTCCTTCCATGGTACAGGCTAACATGAGCTTGGTGTGCCCCGGCACCGGCCGCTGTGGCAGTGGTTGGGTGAGAGGAGGGCACAGCCAGTGGCGCAAGTCACGGCACAGCTTGGCGAGGGAGGGTGTCTGCTTGGCTCTCAAGCACATCCAGTGCACTGAGTCAGCAGCTCTCCTCTGTTCTCTGCTAAACCCCGAGACGGGAAGGGAGCGGGGTTTGTCCTAGCGTGAGCAGAAATGACTTTTGGTGGGAAAAGAGCCAGAAGAGCTTGTCAGTTAGTAGGGAAGGCTTAGATAAGAGGCAAGAGGGCTACAAATACTTAAATCACACAAACCAAGAAAAATAGAGGGAGAAAGTAACTGAAGGCCATGGCCTCAATTTTCTTCTGAGACAATTTCCCCCCCCCCTCCATCTGGGGGAGTAAAATTGGAGCTTGCGGAGGGGAACGGCTGCATGGAGAGAGATCGCCCTGCCTTTGCCACGTGCCCCAGCTCCCTGTGACCCTGACTGGGGACATGTCTTACTAACAGCCAGCTTTGGTGTCTGTTTGCAGCCTTTTGGACAGTGTCAGGTCATGTGCAATACAGAGTGGGAGAGGAGTGTCTGATGATGAGGCTGGACCGGGGAAGGAACAGCATCTGTGGTCCCCCTGGTGCTTCCCCAGCCCCAGGAGTGCTGTCAGCAGTGCAGTGTGGCCTCTGCCCTGGCTTGGCATGGCGAGCTAGGAGAAAGACGGGGCACACAAAGGTTGCCGTGTTTGAATGGGCACCATTAATTATCAGCTTGACCTGAGCAATTGGATAAATGCTGATAAATGCCACAGAGAGCCTCATCTTCTCTTTAGCCCGGGCAGGGAGCATGAGGCTCACTCCATCCCAGCAAGCAGCAGGTCGCACTGGCTGGCTCAAGAAGCAGGGACAGGGGAGAGTGCCCAGCTTGAGCGGAGACCCCACAGTGCTGGAGTTAACAGCTGTGTTGGGGCCAGATGCAGGTGATTCCCACTTCGCAGGAGCAGCAGTTCATAGTGACTAAGAGCACCCATCCGGGCCTTGCCCTGGCCGGGAGATGCACAGGGTGTATTGACACACTGGCAGCATCATGGCCATGTTGGGGGAGCCCTGCCATGACCCCCACCAGTGGCTCAGTCCTTCTGGCCTTGCTGACACCTCGGCCACTGTTCCTTGTTCTCCACAGCTCTATACACCATCCAAACAGCATCTCTAGCTGAGCATGGGACCATCTCTGTCGCAGGGGTTGGGGAGCTTGGCTTGGTTTCACTCACTCTTCCAATTAAGCACAGAAATAGCTTCTGTTTAATCGTCCTGCATGTTTTCTTTCATATTTTTTTTTCATCTTCCTCTGTAAGCCAATCAGCCTTTCAGTGTCCATGACGTTCCGCAGTGAACATGTGTCCACATACAGACGTGACTCTCCTTGGCTTCTGAGGAGGACCCAGATCTCCTGGTCAGAGGCCAAAGGCTTTGCCCACTGAAGCTCTCACATCCCTTGTCTCTGGGCTGGGCTCATTGTCCTGAGCTGGGGACAATCTTGTGGGTGAGCCAGAGGGTCCCTGCAGGGAGTGGGGACAGGGTGAGGAGGTGCAGGACTGGGCTGTGCCTCCCAGGACACGGTTCCTGCGTCCCAGCACCATCAGAATGACGCTCAAATGGTGAAATACCTTCTGGTGCCATTGAACTGGACTGGTCCCCTTCCCTGGGTGACAGACTGACCACTGCTTCCTGAGGGAGGTGCCCATGGGCACCCAGCCCCTGCCCTTACTGCTGCGGGTTCCCTGGGCTGGGTGCTTGTGGTGCAGCCCAACCCCTGCCACACTGCACAGCCCTCTCTCCTGTCATCCCACATCACTCTTAGCTATCTCAGTAGGATCCACAATATTGTATTTTTTTTTTTTTGTCATTTCCCTTCCGTTTCTTCATCAGAATGCAAAACATTAAATATCACTCTTGTAATTATGGTTAATTTCATAACCAGCACCTTAATTGGATTGGTCTCTGATGGGGAATTCTCGTAGGAGGGAGATGAAGAAATATTTTGACGTGATCTATTCTTTCAGCTCTTTGTTTGGATTTGAGATGTCGAGTGTGAAATAGGAAACAACTGATTTAGACCTCGGAGGCAACCTGGGGGTGGCAAGCAAAGTCTGAGCGCTCTCAGAGGCTCTTCTCACTCTCTGCATAAGCAATCCTCTCCTGCCCGTGCCTTAATCTGGCCTTTCCACACCTCCCTTTGGATTTGGGGCAGTCACAGAGAGCCGAATTGATATGGCCTAACCCAAAATGCATGGCATCATGGAGCAAGGCACAGCCACAAGGGATAGGTAGAAAAACAATTAGGAGCTGTAGCCATGCTGTAAATGCACGTGCTCTGCAGGAACCGGGTGAAAGAAAGGAATTAGGGCCACAGTGGAGAGAACTTCCTTGTCCAGCCTGTGCTGGCAGAGCAGCCTGGCACAGTGGGTCTGAGTGTGATCCTAGGACCTCAGGAATGTGAGGGACACTCCAAGGGACACCCCTTTTGTGCTGGGAATTGGCCAGGCACATGCCCACCAGCATCCCCATACCCTCAGAGGGACACCAGTTCCTCTTGCACCCTGGTGAACCCGGTTATGAGGGCAGCAAGTCCTCAGGGGACCCCAAGGCTCTGCTGGGACTGTGCCACGCCATGGACATCCCACGGAGCTGGCATGCTGCGTGTCGAGCTGCTGCTTTGGGCTTGAGCTACGGTTTGCTCTGGGAAATGTGGAATTGCACTGCCATTAGGTGCTGCCATTAAACTGATTTGTGCTCAGCCTGTTTATCCTTTTCAATGGGAAACACTACAGCAGCTGAACCGAAATGGAAACCCTGGCCTTGTGTTTCTGATTTAATTTCTATGCACTGTATTTCCCTGTGATTACTTTTGTTCTCACGTACAGCCCAGAGTGCAGGCTCTGTGTCATTACCAGCATCACTGGGGAGAGGGAGGAAGGGGCAGAAAGCATCTCTTGCAGCTCAAGTGAAACACAACAAACCCACCCCAAAGCAGCCCTCCATCGAGGGCAGCGGGGGAACTGCTCCATCCCTGTGGTAGGTCCCTCCTTTTTCTCTGTGCCCACGGGCTCAGCTTAATCTCCTGCTGGAAGACAGAAGAGGCTGGAGAATAGCAGGGCTCCCCTCAGCACCACTAACACCTCTTCTGATGGGCATCAAAACCATGGTGCTGTTTGCTGCTGTTCCAGCTCCTTCACAGCTGCAGGGCAGTGCCACCCACCCTGAACCGAGCCCTTTCCTGGCACGGTGCCACAGGACAGTGCTGCACCTCCCAGGACGCATTCCTAAAGTGCCTGGGGCTGAGATTTGCCAAGGCACAGCACCCACAGCCAGCACTGCCTCAGCTTGGGGCATCCATGCTAGTGAAATCAATGCATTGCATTTCATGAAGTTGCCATAAAAAAAAAAAATCAGTGTCTCCAGTGCTGTTTCTCTCCTCTCAACCAGCATTTCCCACCTTTTTCTTCTTGACTGGCAGTGTTTGAGGTTTGGGTGCAGTGCCAAGGCCCCAGGAGATCTCTGCACAGCCCCTGTACCCACAGAAAACACGTATCAGCAGGGCTGGCAGCACCCAGAGCCCAAGTCCTGGCCAGACCACATCCCGCAGCACCTCCCCGATGCAGGGATCAGGGCTGGGAAGGGCTGGTGAGGCAGTGACCCCTTGTCCCCAGCTGGCTGGCACTGCTGGGCCGCTCACAGCCGCTCTGCCCAGCTCTGTGGGTAAGGCTGGCTGCAGGACAGGCGGGCTCAGCCGTGGCTCAGAACAGTTTGTTTTTATCTAATCTGTTTTATTGTTGAATGAAACAATAACAGCAAATACAGGCCCTGAAGACAAGCCATAAATAATGCAAAAATCAAACAAGCAAGAAAGGGGGAAAGAAAAAAGAATTATACATGGAAAACCAGCACAGAGAAAGCCAGGCTGGGAAGAGGAATCTTCTCTCCATGTTTGCCATCATTCATGCTTTCTTTGGCTTCCTTTTTTTCCTCTACTTCTCTTTTTCTGCACATTCCTGTTGCACTAAATTTGTTATTATGTGAACAAAGCTTAATAATCACCGGGGGGGGAGGGAGGTCTGGCTCGTGAGAAGGAGTCGGGAAAGGAGGTGGATGGAGACAATGGTGACTTTGGTCTCTCCAAGTGCCTTGAAGCACAGCCACAGCCCTGTCCAAGCCCACGCCCCCCTCTGGCCCCATGTCTCTGCAGCAGCTTGGGCAGGGACACAGGGCCGGCAGCCCAGCAGCATGGCACATGCACACCCTCCATGCCCCATGCAGCTTGTCCCACAGATAGGTCATCACAGAGCCACACTGCAGCCAGCCTCTCCTGATGTGTTGTTGAGGCCACTTATTTTAGGCAGTAGTATAAAAATACCAGGGCTGGTCCTAAAGGGAGGTAAAGCAGTATGTTTCCTGGACTCATTGAAGCTGCTGAGTTTAAGGCCTCTGAAGTCCTTTTGCTGTTATCCCTAAGGTTTCCTGGGGAGACACAGAGCTCCAGAGCTTTTCTACATGTCCTGCACTGGCTGTGGGGGTGTTTAAGGAATGAGGGGTGGGAACAGAAGTGGTGCTGTAAGTACAGTCTTAAGTTAAACCCAAGGACTGTGACCAGTCCTGGGCAGCAGCATTGCTCTGTAGCACTGCAGGCTCAGGACAAGCTTACTGGTCCCTGTTTGCTGTGGCTGGGCAGTGTTAGGGACTTCGATCCAGGGTTTCCACTTCCAGCAGTGGTAGGGACACAGTGAGGACACAGCAGCTCAGAATCATGCCTATTAGAGAGGGGGTTACATTGCAGAGCTTCAGCAATGTCTCCTTATGGCCCTGGGGAGGGAGGGTGCTCATGGGGCCAGGTTTGGCATTTGCTGTCCTGCTGAGCCAGACCTGGTAGAAGGCGCCAGGGGTGCTCCTCTTAACTCTGCTTGTGGCCCTGGTTTTCAGCTGCTGGAGCCAGTGGGTGCCTCAGCCCCGCTCCGGTTGCTGAGCAGACCTCTAGGGCCTTCAGAGCCATGGGGCACCTTTTGGCAGAGGCTGGTGGCTGGAGGGGATGGGATGTGCCCAGGCAGGGAGTGGTGGGGAGGGCGCAGCTTGTCCGGGCATCAGGCAGCTGGCCCTGCCAGGCCCTTGGTGGTGGCCCCAGGTGTGGTTTGTGTGTGCTCACCTCACTGCTGGGACACTGGCCCTGGCCACAGCACAGGGACCATCTGTGGGGGCTGGTGCCTATCTCAGAAGCCACTGGTCACCAGACTAATGATGAAGGCAAGCCCATACAGAAAGGCCATCTGCTCCTGGTCTGGGGGAAACCTGCTCTGGCAGCAGAGTGACTTTCTATCAGCTGCTTTTATGCTACATCAGGAAGTGTCCTGCCCCAACCAAGCACAGGGTTTAGCATGGGCACTGTACAGCTGCACTCCAGCTGAGTCAGCAGCACCGCAGCAGCATGCTGGGCCACACAGAGCTGTCCCAGCAGCACCGCCTGGGCTGTCCCCTGGACCCCAGCCCAACATCCACTGCTGCTGCCCAGGGCAGGGCTCTTTGCAGAGCCCTGGCTGTTGCTGGGGCTGCTCAGAGTCTCTTGGGCAGTGCAGAGGGTGGTTGGGTACTGATGCCCTGCTCTCGATGAAGGTCCTTTGCAGGCAATGCCTCAGAAGCAGCCTCATCCCGTGACATCTTGCTGGCCACAGGCACACAAGGCCGAAAGCAGAGGATACCTTCACAATGTCATCATGACCCTGGCGGCTCTCCCAGAAGACACTCATTGGACAGGCCTTTCTGTCACCACTCCAGTGCGAATGTTTCCATAGCCTAAAGAAGAACCTGGGGTTTTTCCATCCTTTCACAGCTACAGTCAGGGAAGAAAAACACCTGCAGAGACCCTCATGCTATACTGAAGCCTCCTCTACACAGTGCTTGCTCATCACTCTGAGCTGAGTAGCTTTGGGTGAGAACCTAAAACATCTTGGTGACTCAGCCTATGTCCACAGAGACCAGAATCCCAAGGACGTGCCAAAATTAAAAAAAAAAAAAAAAAAAAGGAGAATCCCCATTCAATTAGCTGGTGCATGGCCTTCCCAGCATCTCAGCACACACCATCCTCCTGCTCTCCCACTTACCCAGCCTGAAAACATCTCTGGTGCTGAAGCCCCAAGGCTAAGCCTTGGGAGACACTCCCCCAGCAAACACAGCTCTCCTGTGCTTTATCTCACAGGCAGACAAAAAAAAAATCAGCCTTCTCCCAGCCTACCATGGAAAGCATTGAGCCACTGACTGGCAGCAGCAGTGGCAGCGGCTGTGGCTGTGGCTGCGGTGGGCCAGCCTGTGTCCTGGCCACCTCAGTCGATGAGCAGGGGAGCGTGGCTGGCGCCAAGCCTGAGCTCCACGGTGCACTGCACCCGTGCACTCCTCATTTATCTCTTGCTGGCTCAGGGCTTTACACCCCCGGCATCCACAGCTGCCTTTGCAATTACTTATTGATCACTTGTCAGGATGTTTTCTTTGCTGATGGGGCACTGAAGCATGTGCAGCCACAGAGAGAGAAGACGTCAAAAACGAAGGAGCAAAGGTGTGAGGATGGTGAGCAGCTCTTGCACAGTTGTAATCACGACAAGAAACAGCCTCAGCAAAACCTGCTCTGAGCTTCAGTGTCCTGCAGAAACAACCAGGATCTCCTTCCCATTGCCCTGCTCCAATAACTTGCCTTCTGAGCCTGAAAACCACTCTACAGGTTGGCTCCAGGCCATCACTGGTTGTCCCTCCACTGTATCTGTCCCTATGTGGGGACAAGCAGATCCACAGCCTGAAGCTAGATCAGTGGACAGCTGGGCCACAGTTTCCCCACTCCAGCATGCCAGCCCCTCAGAATCACAGAATCATCGAATGGCTCAGGCTGGAGGGGACCTTAGAGATCATCTAATCCAACCTCCCTGCCTCTCAGCTAGACTAGGTTGCTCAAGGACTCATCCAACCTGACCTTGAACACCTCCAGCAAGGGAGCATCCACAACCCCTCCAGAGTCTCACCACCCTTGTGAGAAGGGTGAAGAACTCGTACTCTCAGCCCCCTTTGGAGCTCTTCTCCCCTGTGTATCCCCCTGTTTTTCTTTCCTGCTCTTCTGTTCCTTTGGCTTGGCACTCCCCTGACTCAGTGCCCTGTGGCACTGGGGGCACTGTGTTTTGGGTGGAAGAGCCCATTGCTATGAGGGCTGGCCCAGAGGCCAGGCCAGCTGCTGCAGTTATCTGGTGCCAGCTAGGCAGTGTCGGTGCCGGAAGGGGATTTGCATCTTGTATAGTTCTTGGTGCTCTTTTTCAGCCTCAGAGCAACTGCCAGAGCAGATCAGGTTGCCACACACCTATTCCAGGCTCCTGCCTCAGAGCAGCTGAAAGCAGATACTTCAGGACACTGAGCAAAAGCTCTGTCTGGAGAGCTGTGCCTGCCCATGGGTGAGTGGGAGCTGACGACCCCTGGCAGCTTGGGTCTGGAGGGCTTGCAGGGGTCTCCTTTCTGGCTAACCTGCCAGAAACGAAGCACCATGGTACACTGCTGTGCATGACTTCCTCATGTGTCCTCACCACCCTGAACAAGGCAATACTGGAGCAGTTCTCAGCTTCTGCCCCTTTCTCCCCCACTTCTCACACCCTCCTGTGCTGCTTCTGGAAGGTTTGGGGCCAGGACACAGGGCAGCCCTTTGCACTGCGACCGCCTGTTTTCATGCCCTCCCTTAACAGCCCATCCATTAATGAAGGCCCAGAGGAAACACAGTGACAGTTTCCCATCACCCGGGCCAGTGCTGTGCCTCCAGCCACCCATCTGCCGCCACCAGCCAGCCCTGGCAGCGCTCAGCTCTTACTTTAGACTCTCCCTCTTTGGTTTCTTTTTACCCACGTGAAGTAGAGTGGTCCCAGGAGGGAAACCACCCCCATGCCCTGTGTGCTCTGGGCCCTGCTTCCACCCAGCCTTGACCATCTCTGGGCACTGGGGAGGAGAGCAGCTGCTACCAGCACCTGTGCACCGGGGGCTGGCTGGGAAAAGAGTAGGAGGGAGCAGGTGGGGTAGGGAGGAGGGAGAGACAAAGCCAAAGAGCCCCCCAAAGACACGCTGGACACAGGGGGAATGATGGAGAGAGGAGGAAATGGGCATGAACGTGTTTGGCAAATTAAAGCTTCTCCCTTTGTTTTGCTGCGCTGCAGAGAGCTACAGAACACTTAGTGCAGAGCCCGGGGTCTGGATAAGCAACTCTTTTAGCAGCAGGAAAGGTTGTTAAATATTTATTTGTAAACCTGGAGTCTTTATCTCTAAAATGTAGTCAAGTTCAATAAAATTTGATTTAGCTGGAGCAGCTTAGAGGAGACAAGAGCACTGACTCTGAGCGCTGTGTCTCGGTGGTTCGTGCGAAGCCAGCAGACCAGTGATGGGGGCAAGCCCATGGCTGACCTGTACCCAGACCTGTAGCCACAATGCAGCCCAGTGTGGGTGCCTGCTGCTGCTGCTGGGACCAGGCTTGCTCCTGCATGCCCAGTGGCACCCCAGCAAGATCAGCTCCTGCAGGGACAGACAGGGTGGGGGATGTGTTCCCCTGGCCCTGCCTAGCCCCCAAAGCACTGCAGGCCCCCAAGGGATATGATTCGTCCTAAATTGCCTGTTGTCAGTTGATGCTCTCAAAAGCATCTGGTTCAAGGGTGAACGTCCCCCACACTGTAATTTATGGCTGCCAGGTGGGGGTTATAGCTGAGTCAGGGATTTTTGCTGCTCGCTCACTGTCAGTGCAGCAGACAGATAATGGTGCTGAGGAGCACCATCCTGGTCCCAACAACTGGGCACCCCTGTGGGCCGGTGAGCAGGGGACAGTGGTGACAGCAGAGGGCATGGCTAGGCATGCTGCCCACCCCTGAGAGCAGGAGGACAGCTGCACCCTCAGGAGCAAAACCAGGAGCTGAGCCTGGTATCCCTGCTGGGTTTGGTTCCTCCCCTGGCTGGGGCAGCCTGTGCCCATCACGATGGAGTGAACCCCACATGCGTCAGCGCTCCAGCTCAGCCCTGGGCTGTGTTTCCAGGCACAGCCCCAGAATGGCAGCTTTCCTCCTGGCCAGGGAGGCTCAGCAGGTCTTGCTGCATTTAGCACCGAGGCAGCGCTGCTCCAGCTGCTGCACATGTACCTCTTGGGCCAAGGCTTCCCCTGGAGAAGGGCTTGTCCTTTGAACCCCTCATTCCCAGGCAGCAAGGTGGTGAGGACAGTGGTCAGTGGATGCCATGGCTCTGGGTGTGACTTTGGCTTTGGCTTGCACTGGTTTGTGTGTTGCCTAAAGGCAGTGAGTCTCACAGCTGCTCCTTTCTTATCGATTTTTTTTTTTTTTAGTATATGAGCAGTGAGAGCCATGTTCACACCAGAGGCTGCAGCTCTCCCTGGGCTGGCCTGGCCATCACAGCCACATGGCCCAATCCTGCCTGGCAGCTCATGCTGGGGCTGTGGCCAGGCACCCTGGAGCACACATTTCATGGTCCTCCTCCTCAGAGTAAATCTGTGAGGGCTTCAGTTTTCAGAAAGTCCTTGGCAGTGCTTTGTCTCAGTCACTGTCCCCCTGGTGACACCAAGCTCATTCCCCAGCATCTCCTGAACCCATCTGAGGCAACTGCTGTGCCCTAACTTTGGGCTGGGGTTCACTGGTGTGATGCAAGCCCAGCCACTGTGCCTGTCGCTGTAAAGCCACGTGTGGATTGTTGACCTCAGCACGCACAAAAATCACAATTCGAGTCCTTTTTTGAAGGGCATCTCTTAATATCCACCTGACCTTGAGGCACCGACATTCCTCTCTGAAACAGCCAGAGGTAAATGGGAATCAGAAGTGATTTAAAGCTCATCTTAGCCCAGAATTTTTCAGCTTATTCATTGTCTTTCTCCCAAAGCTCTTCTGTGACTGGTTATTAAGATTACGGATGTTTTTGTCAGGGGTTGTATTTATCACGGATTTAAATTTAGCTGAGAACTAATAACATGTGAGGTGTGTCTAGACTTTAATTCTACACAAGTGGGCTTGCCTCGTCTTTTAACGCCATGCAGAGTTTGCTTCAATCATCTATCACCTCATTGCCTCTATTTTAGCCATCGTCACCGCATCACTCCCAGCAGCCCCGGCCACCACCCCTCCGCACAGAGCCCAGTGCGTTGCTGGTGCGACCCCCTTCCTGCCAGTGGAGAGGCAGCGTTTGGCCCGGGGTGGCCCAGGCCGACACGGGAGCTGTGTTTAGGGCGCTGTGGCAGGACTGGGCTCTCCCCCCCTCCGCACGCCCAGCAGGGACCAGCGCGCGGCTGCGCGCACGGGCAGCGCTGAAATTTCAGCACAGAGCACAGCCAAATAAGGCCGGCCGCCTGGCACTCTAATGAGCTGAAGGCTTTTCAGCGCTGGTATAATTAAGCCCCTTAGACTGTATTTTGTTTTGCATGCAGTGTTTGGCTTGCTTTGATGGCTTTCTCAGCACGGCTGCGAGGAGCGGGAATTGATTTCCGAGGAACACCGGCCGAGGGCGGCTGCAAGCGAGCCGGCGGGCGCTGGCAATTGGGCTGCGAGCGTGGCGCTGCCGCTGGCACCTCACAGGCAGGAGGAGGGGGCGTTTGCTGGCCACGTGCTGCCCGTGACAGTGGCACGGGCAACCCTGGCAGCTCGGCCCCCTCTGGGGCTGTGGCACAAGCCACAAGAGCTGCCAACCGGTGGTGCCACCCCAGCCTTGCGGCACCAGAACTCCACAGCCCCAGCCCAGTGGCATCACAATGGTAGCAGCAGCCCAGGTTGTCTCTGAGAGGCTGCCCAGCACCGTCAGCACGAGGGAGGTGATGACACGGGAGACGATGGATTGTAAATACCCGGCAAGTGGCTCTTTGGAGCCTGGCTCAGGCCCAAGTGAACACACTGGAAATGTTTCCACCGGACTGGGACGTGCTGGCCTGTGGCCATCACAAGGGAGCTGAGCACCGCTGCCAGGAGAGCTGAGCAGGATCAGCTCCCAGAACTGTACCCCTCCACTTGGGTGGTCCGCGGCAACCAGCCCCACCACAGACGTAGCAGGGAAAGGGGATGGAGAAGGACAATGAACTGGGAGGAAACCACAAGAGGGTTTCTGTGGGGACTCTGGGACCTCACAGATCAGCCGGTGTGCCAAGGCCTGGAAACCAAGATGGTGCCAGTGGACATTTTTATGGTCAGTCCATCATCATTCATCCTTGCATCTTGCAAAGACATTTTGAATAATATGAAAGGAACAAAAGTTATACTTGGGTCATGTATCTGTATGAAATGATGAATATAAAGAGATACAATGGAAGTAGTGCATGGAGTGGGTACCAGGCCCATAAATAGTGCCAGAGCAGGGAAAGTAATGCACAGGATGTATAATGATGGATACAGACAGAGCCAATGGAAGTAATGTATTGAGTCTATTCAGTGATAGCCATAAATAGCATTAGTGGAAGCTGTGCAGAGTGTACACATAACAACAGATATAAACACGGCCCAGAGTAGCTGCACATCTAATATGCAATATTAATATGACTTGATCCCTCATAACAGCTTGAACAACAAGGAAATAAATGCAAGAGAGGCAGTTTGACGGGGACTGTTCCCCTTTGCCAGCCAACAGGCCACAGCCATTCCAGGCCAGGCACAGGTCAGACTGTAACCCCCAGGAGGTCTCCCAGCCCTCCCAGGGAGGGCAGTGGGAGGCCAGGCCCTTCCCAGCAGAGACCAGGCAGACCCCCTCACCCCATGGACCCCCTCACCCTGCACCATGCCCTTACCCCATGGGCCGCTTTACCCCACAGCACCCCCTTGCCCCGCAGCACCCCTGGTCCTCCTGCCAGGCTGTCACCTGCTCTGTAGCTGCTCTGAGCAGCTGCTGTGTCTCAGAGGGGAGTGGTGGTGGGGGTTGCACCTTGCTGGCAGCCATAGAGAGAGGCAAGGGACTAACCCTGGGAGGGGATACTGGGATGGGGCTGCTGCGGAGCCTGGGGAGCCAGAAGGAAGGGGACTGGCTGCCACAGAGCTGTTGCTGCTGCTCCCTGCTCCGACACACTGCTCCCAACTGACCCCAGGCAGGGTTACCCCAGATGCTGGGTCCCGTGTTCAGCTCCTCTACGCTTACAAAGCAGCCTTTATATTCAGGCTCCATCTACAGGGAACAGAATAATTTCAAGAGCTTAAAATAGGATGTAGATAGATGTGTTTAGTATTAAATATTTTTTTTAAGCAGCCAAGGAAGCGAGGTATGTCTGACACAGATTCCTCAAGGCTTTCCACTCGAAGTCTGTGCACATTCAGTCATCAAGTGGGAAGTTGGGAGGTGGGGAGGAGAAATGGGTCTCCTAGCTGAAGGGCTGGATTTCAGCTGTAAAATGAGACCCTCTGCTCTGCCCCAGTGGTGCCTCTTGCCTCAGCATCAGCTCTACCAGGCCAGTAAAGCTTTTGCCATGGTCATGCCCACCATTTGCTCATGTCCACCTTGCTCTTTCTCTCCCCTGTGTTACCTGCAGGTGAGAGATAGGATGGTAGCTGGGGAGGCGAGTATGCGCAGCCCAATCCTGGCCTGCTGGCAGCCGATTCTCCTTCTGATGCTGGGATCCATCCTGTCTGGCTCCGCCACGGGCTGCCCGCCGCGCTGCGAGTGCTCTGCCCAGGAGCGCGCTGTCCTGTGCCATCGGAAGCGATTCATGGTCGTGCCAGAGGGGATCCCCACCGAGACCAGACTGCTGGACTTGGGCAAGAACCGTATCAAGACGCTCAACCAGGATGAATTTGCCAACTACCCTCACCTGGAGGAGCTGGAGCTAAATGAGAACATTATCAGTGCCATTGAACCTGGGGCTTTCAACAACCTCTTCAACCTCAGGACGCTGGGGCTCAGGAGTAACAGACTCAAGCTGATCCCCTTGGGGGTGTTTACTGGACTCAGCAACCTTACCAAGCTAGACATTAGTGAGAACAAAATTGTGATTCTCCTAGACTACATGTTCCAGGACTTGTACAACCTGAAGTCTTTGGAGGTGGGGGACAATGACCTTGTCTACATCTCCCACCGGGCCTTCAGTGGCCTCAACAGCCTGGAGCAGCTGACCCTGGAGAAATGCAACCTGACCTCCATCCCCACGGAGGCCCTGTCCCACCTTCACGGCTTGATCGTGCTGCGGCTGCGCCATCTGAACATCAACACCATTCGGGATTACTCGTTCAAGAGGCTGTACCGGCTCAAGGTCCTTGAGATCTCACACTGGCCCTACCTAGATACTATGACGTCCAACTGCCTCTACGGGTTGAACCTGACCTCCTTGTCCATCACCCACTGCAACCTGACATCCATCCCGTACGTGTCAGTGAGGCACTTGGTTTACCTCCGGTTCCTGAACCTGTCCTACAACCCCATCGTGACCATCGAGGGCTCCATGCTCCATGACCTGCTCAGGCTGCAGGAGATCCAGCTGGTGGGAGGGCAGCTCACCACGGTCGAGCCCTTTGCCTTCCGCGGCCTCAATTACCTACGCATCCTGAACGTGTCAGGGAATCTGCTGACCACCCTGGAGGAGTCAGCCTTCCATTCAGTGGGCAACCTGGAGACGCTCATCCTCGACAACAACCCCTTAGCCTGCGACTGTCGGCTGCTCTGGGTTTTCCGGCGGCGATGGAGGTTGAATTTCAACAAGCAGCAGCCCACCTGCTCCACCCCCGAGTTTGTTCAGGGCAAGGAGTTCAAGGACTTCCCCGACGTCCTCCTGCCCAACTACTTCACCTGCCGCCGAGCACGGATACGGGACCGCAAACCTCAGCAGATCTTTGTGGACGAAGGCCACACTGTCCACTTTGTCTGCCGGGCAGATGGGGACCCGCCCCCCACTATCATGTGGCTCTCTCCCCGGAAGCACCTCATCTCTACCAAAACCAACGGGCGGCTCACTGTCTTCCCTGACGGCACGCTGGAGGTGCGCTACGCCCAGATCCAGGACAATGGCACCTACCTATGCATCGCCAGCAACGCGGGTGGCAATGACACCATGCTGGCCCACCTGCACGTGCGCAGCTACTCCCCAGACTGGCCCCACCAGCCCAACAAGACCTTCGCGTTCATCTCCAACCAGCCCAATGAGAGCGATGCCAACAGCACGCGCGCCACCGTGCCTTTCCCCTTTGACATCAAGACTCTCATCATCGCCACCACCATGGGCTTCATTTCCTTCCTGGGCGTCGTGCTCTTCTGTCTGGTGCTCCTCTTCCTGTGGAGCCGGGGGAAAGGCAACACCAAGCACAACATCGAAATCGAGTACGTGCCACGCAAGTCCGACGCGGGCATCAGCTCTGCCGACGCGCCGCGCAAGTTCAACATGAAAATGATTTAATTAACCAGGCAACAATTTGCAAATAATAATGGTGTTGTTTTGTTTTTTTAAAAAAAAGGAACAAATGAACAAATAAAAAATAATTAAAAAACAAACATTGCTACAAACATACCGACCTCTCTCCTTCCACCATGTCCCCCGCCCCTGTCCAAACCCACTGCACCCGCACTGTCACCACCTCTTTCTTCTCCTCTTCTTCTTTATACCAGGAAAACATTCAGCCAACATCTTCAGGACTCCTGTGTTTGTAAGGACTTTGTCTGATGGACTCTGGTGTCAGATATAACTCTGAGAGGGAAAAACAACAGAGGGGAAAAAAAAAAAAAAAAAAGGAAAGAAAAGAAAAAAGAAATAAAATCAATAAAAAGTTACGAACTTTCTTCTGTAACTTTGATTTCAATAATTATGGATTTTTATGAAAACTTGAAATAATAAAAAAACCCTATTTCCTATAGATAGCTGGAATGCAAAATCTTGACTTCTTGATCTGTCCAGTCCCGTATTCCTGGTGAGCACTCGCCTTCCAGCTGCCTCACTACCAACAGCCTCAGGCCAGGGCGACTCTCCCATGGACGCCGCAGGTTCACGCTCCCCACAGCGTCCTGGGCCCTGCACAGCACCGAGAGGAGTTTTGACTTTTTTTTTTCCCAAGGACTGGTTGTGGTTTTAGAGCCAGATCCCCTGCCTGCCCCCCAAAGCCTAGGGATGATGTGCGCAGGGCTGTGCTCGCCTGCCCGCAGCACGGTGACAAGGACGCAGAGCCCCGGCACAGGGCAGGGAGCAGCTCACTGTGCCTGCGGCCCCCACACTGAGAGCCAGTGGGGCCGGGCTGTGCCTGGGCAGTGCTCCTCTGCAACAGGGGCTCTGGTGCTATGGATGGCTGTCCCTGCAGGCGGGGATGCTGCCGTTCTCTTGCTGGCAGTGCCCAGCCTCACCCTGCCCAGCCAGGTGCATCCAGCCCTAGCACCCCGTGGCCCAAGCAGCTCCAGCTCTGCTCCCCACCTGCTTGGGAGAACTCTCATGGTGCTTTTCGGACCTGACCGCTGTCAGCCAGACTCGCAGGCACCCTCAGGCACGTCCAAGGGAATTTAGCTTCCAGGCTCACAAGAGACCTTGTCTGAAAGAAAAGTAGAATTTCATATGTTTATAAACACACACATGCATGGCCTGAGCCAGAGGAGAACAAGCTCAGGGCTGCAGCAGGGCAGTGTCTGTCACCAGGCAGCAACTGCCCTTTGCTCAGTGACGGAACTTGGGATCTGGAGGCCTGGAAGGTTTGTACTGTCTCCGGGAGGAAAAGGGGAGGAATGGGGTTAAACTGGTCCCTGGGCAGGGCCTGAATTAAAAAGAGCAACCACAGAGGGAAATTGTGACATTAAGATACAGAGCATGCTGGGGAAAGAGATGTCTCAAGTCAAGCTTTGAAAAGCAGAGAAGCATCAGCCATTCCCTGGTTAGTTTGTGCCAATTTTCTCAACCTGCAGAAGGTGGAGCGGGGTGAAGGCCACTGCCAGCCATGGGGCCCTTCTGTGGGAGAAATAGGGCTGGTACCTCAGCTTGGGCACCCTTACACGGTCTGATGGCCTTTGGCTGTGCTGGCAGCACAAAACATCCCTGCAAACAGTGGTAACATGGGCACTAAAGGCTTTTATAAGCTTCACTGAAGCAGCGGACGCTTCACATCCTTCCCAGCTCCCACCACAACCTGCACCAGCTTCACTCGCAGCGACACCCTACTGGCCAGCAGCTTCTTGGCCTGCCCAGCCTCGGCAGCATCTCTGAGGTGGATGGGCTGAGATTTGCATGCTTGATTTGTAAAGCTGTTAAGGAGCCTTCAGGGATCAAAGTCACTATGAGATGATAAAAAATAAGCGACAGGAACCTGGAGCGCCAACAGGGAGAAGGATGGATTTGCTTTTCTTCCAGCAATGTGCCAATCTAGAAGAACCAACCTGAAACATCTGTGCTCATAGGAAGGGGGGATTTTTTGCTGGTTTCAGCTTTCTATTCATCTTCAAACAAAACATTTTGTGTTTCCTTCTCCACAGCAGGTTTCAGGAGCTTTGATTTGTTAGTTTCTCATCTCTGATCCGTCTTTCCTTTATAACTTTGAAACCAAGCCATTTTAAAAAAAAAAGATTTTTTGCTTTTTAAGACGGCCAAAGCAAAATGCTGCTTTGCAAGTTTCCCCTTCCATCAGTGTTTAACCAACATTTTCAGTGAGCTAAACACAAAACCAAAACCAGCAACACGGAACCCTCGGCCGGGTGCTGAAGGCAGGCGCACTCGGCTCCACCTGCACCGCAGCTCCTGCTCCAGGGACACAAGCTCTGGTGGGGCTGGGGGAGGCAGGGACACCCCGAGTTTAAGCCCTTCCTCTGGAGGAAGCTGCCAAGCAGCAAAAGCCACACACAGCAGCACCTTAGGTGCCAAAATCTCTGTCTGAGCGTCCTTGGCAGCACTGACAATAACTCAATCAGTGGTTCAACAGATGGCAGAGAGGTGGAAGGGGGGGTCTCCATGATCCTGGACAGCTATTAACACTAGCAGTGCAGGAAAAAAAAAAAAAAAAGCTTCTTAATTGACTCCAGTTATCCTTTTTTTTTTTTTTTTTAAGGCTGTAATTAAAAAAGCTAATTCAACACACAGATTAAAGAAAAAAAATACTAATAACCAAGCCAAACAAGGTATTTGGAGCATGCAACAGTGTCCCAGCAATCAAAGGGAGGACCAAAGTCTTTTACTGTTAAAAAGAAGCTTTAGAAAAAGAAAAGAAGAGAGAAAATTATTTCTTCTCTGTGTAATGTCTCAGGCTAGCACAGGATTTTTCCCAGCCTGGGACCTGCCACCCAGGTCCACACGTTCCCCAGACCCACCACCTCAGCCCTACTGCCTACCCCGCATCCAAGCCACAAGTCCCTCATTAGGGAGCTTGCCCAATGCTCAGTGGCACTGCTGCCTGTCACACAGCTTATTATCCACACTGAATTTTTTTAATCTTCGATGCTTTGTGACCTGGATAATATTTTTTTTTCAGTCACCATGTGATTAAAGCAAATAGATGGAGCAGAAGAAAAGCATCTCAGAGTGGCCAGCATCTCAACTCAGCAATTTTCATGGCTGGTAAAAAATGGACCTCCCTCCCACCACCCCCAAAGAATAAACTCTCTTTGTCTCCTTTGCTGAAATTTATAGCATGTTTCTATTGCAGTTTTATCAGGGGTGAGAGAGCAGGGGCTTCATTCCACTATTGCTCTTTGGGTAACCATGGGCCCTGTGTCAGAGCCAGACAGCACTTCTCACTTGGTTCTTTTGAATTAAGGATAAATACCAAGGACTTTATAATACAGCTTAGAAAAGGTAGCAAAAGCCCCAAGAAGAGATGTGTTTAGGGCATGGAGGGGAACCATGCCTTACCTCTTCTGCTTCCAGGACCAGGAGCCCCATGGGCATCTCCCCTGTGTTGGGAGGTGACAGGGAGGAGGACAAGGGGTTACTCAGCATTTCCACCCTGGGCACATCACCCACCCCAGCCACTTCCCTCCCCATCAGGCTCCACATTTCCCCATCTCTGTAGGCTGTGGCTGGCAGGTGCCTGGCTCTCCCCTTCTGCTGCGAGGCAGAGTTATGAGCACCCCGTGGGAGAGGCATTTGTCCCCGCTGACTCTCCCACCCTCCTCATCAATCCCTGCACCCACTCAGCAAGTCTCCCCAGATTGTCAGAGGTATGTAGAGCAGTGAAAAAGGCCACCTTTAAGCCCAAAACCTTTGCCTAGACAGGGGTGAGGGTGACCACAGAAGAGGGGTCAGGTTGGCCCTTTGCCTCCCTGCACCCTGCAACCGCCCCACAGCTCCCTGCCCACAGCCTCTGGCTGTGCTGCCCTCCCCCACTTCTATCAGGCCTTATCAAACTTAATTTTACTCCTTCTCTCACTAACTGCCCTCCCTCTCTTATCTCTGCTTCAGAGTAATTTTTTTACTCTCTCCCTTTTTTCTTCCTTATCGCTTGCTCTCTCACTTATTTTATTTTTAAAAATACTTTCTGCCTTCTGTGCTTCTCTCTCGCTCTCCTGCCATTTCTCTCTGTCAAGTGCTCTTCTCTCCCTGACACATCTGTGCTTCCCATGGTCCCTTCTCTGCACACACATTTCTCCATCATATCTCACCTGGTAGGGTGTCATCCTGCTCCCTCCTCAGCGAGAACAGTGGCACAGAAGGGTGGAGGGAAAGATCTTTGGGATTTGCCTCCTTTTCTCCTGTCTCCCTCCTGCCACCCTCCTGTTCTGTCTCCCCCGCTCCTCACTCCCCATGTGCTCTCCAGCCTGCCTGGCCATTTGCCATGAGACAGGGCATGGGTTTTGCAGGGCCATCCCTGCTACCACGTTCTTGCAGGACACGGCAGAGGAGAAAGGTTTTGATGTGCGGGGGCTCAGCACTCCAGAGGAGATGGCTGAGGGAGCAGCCCTGCACCCATTTCCCTATCCCTGCCATGGGTACATGCAGCTCCTTCGGGAAAAAAAAACAGGCCTGTTGCTTTCCTTGCCTTTTTCTGGGTCTGTATCTGCATGCTTATGATAGATTTACTGTGATTCTATCAGTTTATGATTAAAACCCATAAATTTTACTAGGTCTTTTTCTTATTTTCCATAATCTGCAGGATTCAAGGCAATCAAATTTTAACTGGAAAGCATGGGCTGTGCAGTTAGGTCCCGGTATAATGAGGAACAGTTCATTTCCCAATCCACCCCCATTACTGGTGGTACTAAAGAAATATTGCCCTGTGAAAAAGATTTTTCCTCAATTACCTTTAAAACAACAACCTTACCTGAGCAAAGCATCAGAGGAACAACGTGAACCTCGACTAAAACACAGTGCCCCCTGCCACTCCAGTCTGTTCCCATCTGGAGGTTTCCAAGCAGAGTTTCCCAGTGGACTCGGGTGGGTGCTGAGATTGTTGGAGGGACCCAGTCTGGGGTGAGCAGGGTGGCAGTTGTGGGTCCCTGTTGGCTGCTCCAGCTCAACTCCCCAGCACCAGGCAACGGGTCGCTCCAGCACCTCTGGAGAATTCATCATGCGCCTGTTACGATCCAGGTAATAAGACATTTCATTCAAATGAGCAAATTTATTCCAGTGGCACTTTAATAACAAAATCAATAAAACTACACTCCCCAGCAGGGCTTTATCATATGCTAAAACTACAGCATATTGCCTAGATATACTAAATTCTCTCCCTGAAATAAAGTGCAAAGTTTAGAAGACAGATGACACCATTTGCAGCACGAGTAGGATAATGCCCTAATAAATCCACAGCCACCTGGGCAATTCAGAGTTGTCACACACTGCACTCAGTGGCCACTGGGAACTTCCCAATGACAGCAAGAACAGGAATGAGACCTCTGTGCTCCCAGGGCCGGTGCAGATGGGCTCTGGGGCACAGCCCCGTGTCAGAGCAGTGGGGCACCCACGCACACAGGCCAGGCAGAGCCAACTGCGTGCACGGGAACATCGTGAGTCCAGGTACCGGTGCGAATTACCTTTTCTGCTGTGCTCTCTCTGAAAGACCCAGCTCTGACGTGGTGGCAAGAGGAACATCCAGCTTGAAGACCAGCTGCTCTATGTGTCAGGGACTGGGCTGGCCTCCCTCTCCCAGCAGAGCTCCTCAGTGTCACCACTAAGCTGGAAAAGAGACGGGATAGTCAGGAAATGCTGCTGGTCCTGCAAGTCTCTGTAGCACCCTGGGACAGGCAGCTGCCCAAGGAAGTGTCCATGTAAGTGCACAGTTGCTGCCTTGCCCTGGCATGGTTGTGCACCCCTCCTTGCAGGATCCCACCCCTTGAGCCCTGCACAGGGCTGTGCCGCTGCTGTCCTGCAGACCATCCCTCTCACACCCTCCCCACCTCGCCATCCCCCTCAATTGCCGCCTGCTGCTTCATCGCTGTTCCCCGTATCGTTACACTCCAGCACCTCACCTGACGTGAGACTGCGGCTCTTCCCTCCTCCACCATCCTTCCCAGACCATCATCCATCAGCTCTCCAAACCTGCCCTGCTTCCAGCCATCCCCATCTGCCAGTCAGCCATCTCCCACCAGCTCTCTGCTCCTCCTCATCCCTCCAGCTTGTGCTTCCCAAGCCTATCAGTGTTCCCCAGCCTTGAGTGCTGCAAAACTAATTAGCTCACTACAAAGACTGAGGAATAATTAGGGACTCCACTGAAAGCACAAAACTAGGGCATCTCGCCTTAAATAAACACGAGGAAGCATCTCTCCACTCCGCTGACGGCCTGCAGTTGCTTCAAGCAGATGATTACGCGACTCACCATCCCTCAGCTCCCACTCCAGGCATGCTCACCAGAGCTGCCTCTGCCTCCATCTCACCCCTTAGACAGGGACTTTCTGGCTTTTTCATCTCGCATCCCTGCTACTAAAGCCAGCTCCTCCCCAGAGGTCCACAGCTGGCCACATAATGAAGCAAGCAGGCAGCATTTCCAGAGGTGCTGGGGTTGCTGTTTGGGCACTGCCATCTCCAGCTCTCTCTGGGGAAAAGCCAGTGCCCAGCATGGAAAAGAGGTAGCAAGAAACACATTTGCAAAATTTCTTTTCCAATTGCCTCCACTATGTAGAAGACACAGTAAAACAGTCTTTCTCCTGTGCAGCTCCACCATGATGGGCAGGAGTTTGCCCTGCCCAACACTGGAGTCCCCAAAGAACAGGGTGATACAAGAAGAGAAGGATCTGGGGGCTGCACTGGGCCTCCTTCCTCAGGCACAGACCATCCGGGGAGCTCCACACTTGGGCATGCTGAAGTCCCCTAGTAACACGCAGGGGTTCCCTGCAAACCAGTGTGTGCCCCCCAAGGAAACTCCCTCCCTCCTGCCTCCTCAAGGTGATGAGCAGAAGATGGAGTTGGAGGCAGCCCAGAACAAGGTGCCTCTTACCTTCACTAATCACTCATCTCCCCAGCTCTGCAAACGATCCCTCCTCCAGCCATTTTCTGCTCTTTGAAGTGCTCCATGCAGTTCTGTCACTTACTAATGATATTTAATAACAACCTGATGCTCGGCCCCTGTGGCTCGCTTGGAGACCTGAGGCACCCATGCCAGAAGCCTGACTAATGTCCCCAACCTTTTGTGGAACAGTGGTGCCTGCTCCCTCCCAGGGAAGGTGGGACAGGGAGTCGGAAGGGCAGCATTGATTTAAGCCCCTCAGAAGAGCCTTCTCTTCAGAAAAGCTCCTGCCCACTCTGAGCCTGGGCTGAGAATCTCCTCACATCCTCAGCCCACACCTCCTGCCCTCACCCATGGTGAGAAGCACTCGTGGCCACAGTGGCAAAGGACAAGTTCTCATCTTTCACCTCTGTGCCTGGGAAGATCATGGAGCAGATTCTCCTAGAAGGTCTGGTAAGGCACATGGAGGACAGGGAGGTG
>JANHGN010027032.1:0-24435 GCA_024605025.1 Megaceryle maxima
TTTTTGTAATATTTTGGTTTGTTTTCCTTTTTTTTTTTTTTTTTTTTTTTTTTTTTTTTTTTTTTTTCTCCTTTCCTACCCTGACTTTTCCACCTCAGTAGTATGCTGGTTCTCTTTAAAACAGCTGGTTCCAAATAAAAGACTCATTTAAAAATACTGAACTGAACAAAAATTAAAGATTTCCTTATATTCCTGTTGCACAGCTCTTAGTATCAGAGCATTGTGATTTCATTTTTAATTAATTTTAATTTTATGGTTTTAATTTTAATTTTTTAATCAATTTTAATTTAATTCCCTAACTTGAAAGCTTTCACTTTTTTCTTTCATCTGTCTGTAGAAAGAAATTGAATGTTTGAAATCCTAATTTAAACATCATAGAAGCACTGACAAAGTTTTGTGTAGTCTAGCCATTGGTTTTCATCTTTGTTTTTTTATAATTAGGACACTAGTTACAGTAATATGTTTAAAGTGGATGACAGATGATGAGTATGCCAGTAAACTGCCTCCTACTTTTATGGAATGGATAACCACAACTGAGCTTACAAAGATCAGCTTTCCATCACAGATGCTAGAACTGAAATTCCAGCCCATTCTTCAAACTACGCTTAGAGACACTGATAGCATTTTAAAAGTTTTTTAAAAAATTGTAAAAAAGACATTCAGAAAGATTGAGGGCCTTTGCTCCTCAGAATTCCCCCCCAGCAATTAGGCTAGAGGTGTACAAAAAGCTGGGAAGGGGCAGAACCAGGAGAGCTGACCCCAAGTGACCGAAGGACTACTGCATACCATCCGGCGTCACGCTCAGCAATAAACGCGGGGAGGTTGGCAGGGGCGCGCAGCTTGGACACTGGCTGGGTATTGGTTGGTTGGTGGTGAGCAACTGTTTTCATTTGCATCACATGTTCTTAGGTTTTATTTTCCTCCATCTTTGCTCCCCCCCCTTACAATTTTATAGTATTATTTCTTTTCAATTATTAAAACTATTTTTCTCAACCCACAAGTTTCTTTCTCACTTTTACCCTTCCGATTCCACTGGGGTGGGGGAGCGAGCACGCACTGGGGTGGTGCGGAGTTGCCAGCTGGGGTTAAACCATGACACGGGACAACAAAGCTTCTATTCCACAGTAAAACCACTTTCTATGAACTTACAGGAATAACAACCAAGGTCCTTGCCTAAGTAGCACATTTTTTAATGCTTTGTAATTAAGTAAATGGTGAGATACATGGCAGACTCTCAGTAACTTTAATATATCCTTAGGCTTTAAGAAAAACAGCCACAGCTCCCTCACTGGACAACCACAATTGTAAAGGTCTAACAAAGACCTCAGTACAGAATTTTCAAATGACAGGGTGGGAAAGGTGGGGAGAGAACCTGGCTTGCCTTTTTGCATTTCTTATGATGCCATGAACTTTCTGAGGGACTGCTTTAAGGTTTATTGTATCTCAACAGAAGCATATAACCAGATGAGGGACAAATTAATTTGGTATATATGGAAAGAGTTGTACTTACACTTTGAGTAGAAGATGATGCTTCATGTCTAGTAGTTTTAAAAAACTATCCAAATCATGTCAGGGCTGTCTAAAACAAAAGTGTGTTTAAGTTCCATTAAATTCCAAAATTCAGTGTTGGATTCCTTCTCATGTGCCAGGACTGCTGCTAATCAGGTGAGAAATACTGGCTTTGGAGAGGTCAGTAGGAGGAAACTCACAAATTTATATAGAACTCTTTGCCTTCTGGCCTAGAGACACACTCTTTCCCATTCAGCATCAGCGGTGAGAACTACGGCACACCTGAGGGGAAACCAGGAGCGAGTATGCATGTGTCTTTGCAATTTAAATTACAAATTTACAACGTGTACATGTCATCTCGCTCTGTTTCCCACATCAACAGATGTGGGGAAAAACTTTTTCAGGCTAGAGACCTAAGAAAAGTAGATCACTACAACATCTCGCCTACTGAGCATTATTACAGCGACAGCAACAAGGTGACACATTGGGCTGGTGGGTTTGGACTAGTCATGTCTTCACCATCCTTCAAGGAAGTAATGTTGTGTTTCCTATGCTTATGAATTTCATCTCTGCAGTATACATCCCTATTTACAGCACTATTATTCTCAGTTGGCTTAGACACTGTATGCTTTCAAATCAAACGCATGATTATCTAGTTATTTATCTGTGAACATGTTTGAGAAAGGTCTGAAACAGTGGCTGGTCACACAAGTTTTAAAACCTCTAGTTTAAAATATCTTGCAGCAGATCACTTTTAGAGAGAGATAGATGTGCTCCAT
Organism: Megaceryle maxima; assembly: GCA_024605025.1. NCBI lineage: Eukaryota > Metazoa > Chordata > Aves > Coraciiformes > Cerylidae > Megaceryle > Megaceryle maxima. The sequence goes on from JANHGN010027032.1 coordinate 2,289, forward strand.
AAAGACAAAGCAATTCATTTACGTGAAGGTCTGTATCTTGATCATTAAAGTTCACAACCTTCTTTGTTCAACATGTCACCTACATGCTATGGGAGGCTTCAACTAACAGAACCCCATGCTGACCCAACAACGACCAGGTCTACAGTATTACATTAAGCTTTTGGCACAATAAAAGTACAGAAGTCTAATGCTGCAGGATCACAGGTATTTTATTTCAAAGTCTCCTATAAATAGCCAGTTAAGATAAACACATAAAGAGCCATAAAACAAAAAAGGAGTCCAGAAACACAGATTACCACAAAAAACCTCTTCGCAACACAGTCCAGAATAATTAAGCATTTTGTCATAGCAAATAACTTTAGACACTTTTAACGAACGCTTGAGATTGGTGTCTGGTTCCACAGGCTAAATTCTAAGCTGATTTTCACTTTTTGGTATAAAACAAATATATTAATAACATTACAAACAATTATGCTCCTCCCAAATGACTGAGGCCAGACATCCACTCTAGTGAAAGTTTTCTTTATGCTCTCCCAATGATGTTCATGACAAAAAGAAAGTCATGATTACTTTTTTTTTTTTTTTTTTTTTTTTAGTTTTTGATAAAGTGGATTAAGAGGAATTTCCTTTCCACATACAGAGCCAAGACAATTTGTTAAAAAATATATATAATCATCATGGTGTTATAGCTTAAAAATTAACTAATACTGAATGCAAACAACTAAACAATTATACGCACTTGGAGAAAAAAAAAAAAACATGTGTTTGAACCCTATCTTCAATGTAAAGGTAAAACTATTCTAATCTATTAGAAAGATAGCATGCATCTCCTACCTAGAACTGCAGAAATCTAAATCATTAACAACAATAAATATCTTCTTTCATAATCACATGACCAAGCATCTGAGAGCAAGAACACCTTAATTAACCAGGTCATGACTCTGAAGTTATGTAGCAATTACACTGAAACTGAAAGATGAACAGCTTAAATGCACACCAGTGATTAACACTGCCCAAGTTTAAACATTTAAAGATAAATGGGAGGTGTACCTGTACACCTAGTAAACTAATTGACTAAGATTCTAACTTAGTTAATAAAGATGTATCCACGATCCTTTCATAAAAGAAAAAAAACACAAACAACCAAACAAACACAACACACTCTAGGGATTTATTTTCTGAAAGCATATTATCCCCAATATCAAACAGAACTCCTGTTAATTGTTTTATGTATTTGGTTTACAAACAGAGGTATTTTATTTCTTGCAGATCTAAAATTGTAAGAAGGACTTGTGAACTGCATTAATTCTCAAAAAACTACAAACATTTAGCACACATCAACTGACTGAAATTGAATGAGCTACCTGAAATCCAAGCTCTTCCGTAGATCTCCTTGATGCTGAATGAAGGCGGCGTTACAATAACTCAAGCCAAGGAAGTTTTAATTTTCAAATACTCTCCTATTTATAATTTGCAGGTGAGATCTTGTTTAAATGTTATTTTTCACATTTATTTCTATTTCTCCATAAATGCACTTAAGTCCAGTATCTACTGCAGTTGTCTACATAGTTACTCATACTACAGTGAGTAACACTCTTGCCTGCGCATCCAGTTTTTGATTTAACAGATGCTTGCCACACAAACTCCTTTTTCACACAGCAGATCTAAACAGCAGAAAATACTAACCCAGATTCAAGGCCTTTGTCATTTAACTCCTCAACTTATCAATAAATTGTTCCTTGAAGACACTAGCTAAATAAAAGTCTAAGAAAACAGTTGAGAAAAAAACAAACAAACAAAAAACAAACTAATAAAACCCACCACATTGGGAGGTTTGCTGCTTTATTACTAGCAATGTCTTCATTATTTATATATATAGGCACTGGTCTCCAGCCACTGAAGCTGAGTCTAGATAATTAAACATTGATACCATCCCCTGCTGTGCCATAATGTCTAACTGTGTCCAAAGAGTCCTAGGTGTGCTGTTACACACCTGGAACAGAAACAAGGAACTTGCTGAACTACCTTTGATAAAGGTCTACACCTGGAACTTAATAGCATATGATATGGTTTCTGAATATTGCAACAGGTGGCAAATATAACTTACTGCTCAACAACTGTTTCTTCCTCTGGTTCCAGAACTGCAAAATAGCTCTATTAATTTGAACAGAAATGAAAGTGAGAATTGATTGATGTGATAAAGCATATAGCTTTATTACACTGTTTCCATACACATCTTAAAATAAGGTTAATTTAGGGTACCTTGAAGAATAATTTAAATATATAATGGATCTATTTGGCACAATTTGATATTAAAAGATAAATTTCTAGTGCTATCAGGATAGGAGAAATTAAAAGCAAAGTGAAATCCAGCCCCTCCAATTTCACCAAGCTCTCTCTACATCGGCTCAAATGCTTTTCAGAAATTCAGTGCCATCTAAAAGCAAAACACCCAATTCCAATTTCTGTACTATAAAATTACAACACCAGTGTCCACGTACACAACAAGGTTTAAGGGTTATAGGAGGAACTAGTACCTTTTACACTGACTGTTGTAGGTGAAAAAATTATACAAGCTTTTAGGTACATAAACCCTTGCTCATCTAATACAGAATTGCAGACATGACTGACTTACTCTTTCTAGTTAGTTTTCTGTTCTTTGTTAAACAAGTAACATACCTATGTTCTTCAAGCATGGAGTTTGCTAACAAAAGCAGTGTCACTACATGAAGTTTCATGTAGTCATTAGACTGAACTAGTTAAGACCTCTTGCCAAGAAATTGTTTTATTTTTATTTTCCAATTAACTTTAAAATAAAAAAGAAGCTGGAAAAGGAGACTGTCAGTTCCTAGGACCACATCCCCCTTTCCCTGGAACACTGTGGAGGGTATTCCATTGATCTGTGCAGGAGAAAATGTGCTAAATCAATTATAGTGAGGGAAATAACTCATTCCTTCCCCACGCACCCCACCTTCTCCAGAAGCTCACAGAAGTTAATACAAAGTTGGACTACAGCGCAGTGTAATTTCCCTGTTCCTTGACCGTAATGGCCAACAGAGAGTGTATCTTAAGGTGACAGTGAGGCCAAAGTTAACACCTGGGATCTCATCTAGGGAAAACATTTGGATGATGATTTAGCTATCAGTAGGATGGATTTACTATGTGTGGTCTTCATCAGGATTTCAGGCAAGTTTAAATCTGCAACTTTAGTAAGATGTATGTATACTGACTACATTCTATTACACACCACATTGTGACACTCCTGAAAATAGCAAAACCAGAAAGCTAGATAATATATTTGAGCAGACAAAGGGATTTGACTGTACAATCAGAATAATTTTGACAGAGGGAAGAAGCAACTTAGTATATAAATACATTTACAGAGAGTCTATTTTATTTATGTTTTGCAATCCAACTTCAAGAAGCAGAAAGAAAAAACACAGGCTTTCAATGCCATGTTTGTCAGAAGTACCTTCTGCTACTGGAGGTGCATTCCGTAGTGATGAAGGAAACAAGAGTGAGCTCTGAACACATTAAGACAAAGGAGAGCAGCTTAGACAAATAGATACACGAGAAACAGTATCAGAGAACAGCCAAGGACAAGTGGCCCAAGACAGGAAGGTCTAAAATGCCAGCTCTCTGAATTACTTTTAGAGATCCCAATCTGAAAGACAATACTCAAGAGCTGAAGAAAAATCACTGAACTTCCCATACCAGAGAGGTATCTCAGAAAGTGAACCTGAAGAAGAGCTGGTATTAAAGGCTTTAAGTCTAGGAAATAATCTATTGGTTTTGCGAGTCTCATTAAAAAAAATAATAATCCAAATTTCAGTAATCTGGAAATGAACCTATTTCTCTGTTAAAACCCCATATCCCTTAGAGCACATAAAATCCATGAAAATCTTGATGAGACAGAATATGTCTCTTCACAAGACACAACGTCAAGCCTGAGTCAAGTGTCAAGAACAGGGTAAGAGTTTACCCAAACATATACTTTCCAATAGCTAGAAGGCAGCGTTATCAGGAGCAACCTACAGTTTCTACAAGTGTTTGTAACATTTGCGCAATACCAGGTGGGAAAGCTATAGGGCACTGTGGAGGTACAGACAGGCAACACAGATGGTTTAGAAACCAGGATTCTTGGTAGGCCCAGGACCTGTTAAACATGGCAGAAGTAAAATGAGAAAAAACTTTCTCTCTTGTTTAACAGCAAAATTTTTATGAAATGAGAGGAAGCATTCTCACTGCTACCTTGGTCTCTCCTGACTGGAATAGTAGTATTCATTACTCTGGAATACGGTGAAGGAAAAATGGGGAAGTTTTAACTGCAGTAAGAAAAAGGGAATGAGAATAATGTCCTGTGTTAATTGCTTTTGATCTTTTTTAATGCAATTTAATAGAGAATTGGTTTATAAAACTACCTTGATAGTAACTGAGATTTCTGAACGCTGTCTAGAAATCTCAAAAATTATTGTATTTTGATTAAATGATTAAAGTTCAAATAAAATTCCAAAGTTAAGTTATTATGGAAATTAACCTAGGAAACTATTCAGTAAGTACATTACATTCTGAATTTGCTTAGTCTTTGAGATGACTTTATCAAAAAAATATTCTGTGGATTCTTAACACCGGTGAAGGTTGAAGACTTCATTTTTAAGGACATGCTATTTGTCTGTGTCTGAAATAGTTCAAACTGCATAACATTACAAAGGCAGATGACTTACTTCAACCCAAGTGCCAAATGTTTTATCCACTTACACAAGAAATAAAGCCAGAACAAGAAGGAAGTTCCCTAACATTGTTCTTCAGGCTTATCCTTTAAAGAATTATGAACAGTTCCGTTGAAGGCTTTGATTCACCTGTAGCAGTTTAAAACAGATTCCCTAAAAACATCTTCCCAAACCCACTAAAACAGACAAAGGAACAGAGTATCAGAATCTTCAAAGGCCAGGCCACAGAAATGCCAATTTCATGTCACTTTAAAACCTGCTACTTGAAAATGACCACTTGCAAACCATGAATTGATGTATCTAATCCTCAAAGGTCCGTAACTAAATACTGCATGTGGATTTTATCAAAGTCTTAAAAAAACAGATCATGACCATCAATAGAAGTGTTTAATTGAATGAAGGGGATCCAAGAAAATGAAGATTTCCCCTCACTAGCAGGAATATAAAGGATTCAGTTTCTCTGAAGTCCCTTCTCCTTCAGCTTTTAAAAACCATGTTTTCTCTAGGTCATAAACACACATACACATCATCTTTTTCCTTCAGTTGACTCTTGATTTTATGAGAGATAATGATCAATGGCATCCTAACTTCTGGGATGAAAGAAAGAAACCCACAAGTTTTACTGTCAGCAACAGGCATTATCTAATCCAGAAAGACCTTCTCTCTCTTTCAGACAAGGCAGCACTGACCTAAACAACATTTGTTGAAAACAGTATTTCTATGTAACTTTTTAAGTTATATCTATCTATAAACTGGCCTTTTTATCTCTGTACCTGAGACCGCTACTAAGCAAAGAATAAGAAAACGAACACTGGGAAAACAAACCATGAAATGATGTATCTAAACCTCAAATGTCCATAACTAAACACTGCATGAAGATTCTATCAGTTTTAAAAAGCCAGATCATGGCCAGCAAGTGAAGGAATCTCAATCAATAGGAACTGAAGAATGTGTTCTCCTGACAGCTGTTTCCAAAATTTACTATATTAGATTGCTTGTTTATTTGTTTTCTCCAGAAATAAGTGGTTAAAGCTAAAGCCTCCAAGCAAAGAAAGGTTAAATACAGTTTCATTTAAATTCAGGATAGCATTCAGTCAACATTAAAATATTCAACTAGTTCTTCATTTCCTATTACTTGCAATAAAGATGTACTTTTACACAAACTTCATAGTTCCTCAGACTTTCCATCATTTTCAATGATACATGCATACAATTTCACTACTCTAGCTAATGGTTTTGCTCGTTTTAATGATGTTATTTGGTTAAAAATATAATTGTCAAAATACTTGGTTTTTTAAAATAGACATAATTTCTATCAGCCTTAATTGACTGCAGTTTCTCCAAGAGCAATCCTCTACCTCACAGTCACATTTTGATTGAATAATAGTGACAAAAATGCAAGAAATCCTTTAACACATACCTTTGTTACATAAAGAAAAAAGAATCCAGAAAATGGGGGGAAAAAAAAAACCACAATCACTAATCACAGTATTTTTAGTTAAAAAAAATAAAAATCAACTATTTCCTTCTCAGAGATGATCTTACTCTTTTATAACTTAACATATATTATTCCTTTCTGGCACATCTGGGTCTCCATTTTGGAAAAGTCCTTCTTTATACACTGTGCTACCAGACTAATGAAGGACTGAGACATTCCTTAGTCATTCTCACATTCTAGATGGAAAAATGCATGGTGAGCTTTAGACTCTGAACTGGTATAAGGATGCAATAGGAGTTCCCTTCTGTGCATGTTTAATGGTACAAGTACAACATTACAACACAGAATTCATGTCCAATTCCAGCCCCCTCACCATAAATAGCACCAGGAGATTATCCCAGCTTTTCCCTACAATTTTTATCTCTATCAAAAGATGTGAAAAGATTTCTACTGGGGACACGGTAAAGTGTCCTTCTACTCTAACTCCTCACAGACCTGATGCTCTGAATACATCTCATTTTCCAAAACCATGTTGTTTAATTGGGTCAACAGACCACCAAGTATCTACAGCTTTATCTACGAGCACTGTAAATTCAACTTGCCATTCTATGGTTACAAAACAGAGAATAGGCCTCTCAATAAATGCTGGGATTCACACCTTCTCTGATATGCTAACACTGGAAAGTGAAGGACAACCAGCAATAATAAGGATTCTCTATGTGGGTTAACATAATGGTAAATGCTGTATCACAAAATTTAAAAATACTGTTTATATTTAAGTATCTGTTTTGATGGTATCTTCAAACAATACACCAGGCTTTTTAACCATACTGTTAGCACTAAGATAGCAAGATGAATACCACTGCTGTACCTGCTTCTCAATGTTTGCAGTCGATAATAAACTGACCTAAAATACTTACTGTTCTTTCTGCCTTCATAACTTCTAGAACATCTATTTCAAAATCAGCAGAAATAGCTACTAAAGCAACCTGAGGCACCAACATTATTTATGGGAAAATCTAACTAGTTGATTAACTAGAGAAATTTCTGTCCCTTCCCTCTTAACATATATATGTTATCATGTAATCCTATTACTATGACCTCCTTCACTCGTATCTTAAATGTTAACAACAGCAGATATCGTAAAACTTCTGTATGAAGGAAAGTATTTCTGAACCATATGTGTGAGTTCAATGCGAGATTTGACACTGCTAGCAGTAAGAAAAAATTGCATTTATCGTAGCAATTCACTAAATGCATTTGAACACTAAATAATTTCTTTATTCCATCTAATACAGGAACTTACTTGCCAAGCACTAAAGGGCAAGTTGCTTTTGCAATTGCAATTCTTTGGAATATGTTAAGACTTTTTCATGGAAGAGCAGACTTACACTAGCTCAGGCAGTTTTCTCAATTCTGTTATTTAAAAAAAAAAATAAATATCACATTTAATTTGGTAAAATACTGAAATATATCCAGGCTTATTCTCAAATTCAAATTTATACTACCTTCCCTAAACATAGCTAAAATCAAATCAAATAAAAATAGTTACTGTAGGTGTAACATTAGCAAGACAAACACAGTGTGTCAGGGACATGCATAATGTGTAATATTATTTCAGCATTATGCTCAATACAATATGTGCACTACATTTTAGGAATGCCTACATAGCATTTAATTTATAAAATAATTTACATGTTAGTGGATAATTCTATGACATTGCTGGTATATTCCTAAATGTTTAGAATAAATGTGTTTTCTTAATATTTACTGCTATCTAATTGTATTGTCATTAAAAATCAAAGCTGAACTACCATGCAAAGAAAAAATGACAAGCAAAAAAGTTGAGTTCATATGTATTAATGATACAAGGATGATTACCACAGGGTGCAAAAATTATTTTGATACCTTTACGCCCCTTAGATAAAATTCATTTGTGTTTTTGTAAGAGAAACACCCAGGAGACAATTATCTTTTTTTTTTTTTTTTTTTTTTTAAACTGTGCACATATCATATTGCAAAAACTGAAGGAAAAGTAGGGTCATGCTCACAAAAGCTGCAAACAGAGAGGAATTTCATGCATACTGTTCACAACAACGCACAGATTATTAGTAAGTTATCTGAAAAATAGGTAAGCCTTTCATGCCAAACATTGCTTTCATTTTAATGACAGTAACTCCCCTTGTCTTCAGCAGGAATTACACCTGTGTAAATGAAAGCAAATGTGGGCCAGGAAGTAAGTCTACCCATAAAAGAAAAGAACTGTAGACAGAAAAAAGGCTCTAACCACTTTGTCCTCCTGGCGTTCATATCCACGAAAGCAAGAAAGAAAGGACAGAAAAAAAGACAAAGAAGGAAAGAGTCACTTTCATTTTGAAAGCAAGCAGTGGTATTTGTTAGTAAAATAAAGTAACAAATATCAAAGGAATTAATATATATCTTCCTTGTTTCCCCATGTGCTTAAGAAGATCTGGTGAAAAGGATGCTATTGAAACAATTTTCTTAATCCTTTCATGGGTGAAACGGAGATAATTTTATATATCAGAGAAAATGTTAGTACAAAAAAAAGCGCTGCACAAATAAATCTGTTTTCATAAAAATAATTTGGGAGTCATGTCCAAGCTACCTTAATAAAACAAGCGGGGCACTTCATAAAAGGGCCGCAGGATTTAGCTCTACACGCCTTGGACCCCAGTATTGCAAATGATTAGTGTGCATCAACCCTCTGAACTTGCAAAGAGTCCAGGGAAATGAAGAATGCTTGCTTACTACAGCCAGGGACAGGGTATGCATAATGGCCTGAACTGCACGCTGGTCACTGAACAGCTCTTTAAAATACTAGAGTTTTAAAGTGCAAGGAGACCCGAGACTGTCACAAGTGTTTACTGTGTGTTATGTCCAATCTATACAATTTATACTTTCTTTTTTCATACCCATAAATATTAAATACAAACATTCCATCGATTATTATTTTCCTTGAAGGAATTGTATTATTAGCTGTCTAATTTTGTAAATGCAATAATACTTCAGAAAATAAAAATATTCAAAATGCTATCGGCCAAAACCATTCCCCATTTTTGTGAATGACAAATGAAGATTTTTTTTCTGGTACCTTAATCTCTTAACACAGAAACCAAATCCATGCATGCAATTAAGCATTTAAATGTGTTGGAAATACAGCTGCTCACCAAGAAAGAGTGACAACTCATTTCATAAGCTTTGTTGTTTAGATACCTACATGACATGTTACTTCATGCTCCTGTGCTCTTACAGAGCTTTTAGGTTCCTCCCAATACTAGAGATAAGAGACTAGAACAGAGACCAAGGAAGACAGTCAGGGCACTAACGCACACAGTCTACAAGGAGAGCAAGGAAAGACAGGCTTGTTTAGACAAAAGAAGGCTGGAGTAGGGAAGGGTGCAGGAAGAGGGGAACTACTTGCATTACTCAACTACTTAAAGGTTAGCTATAGAGAAGGCAAAGACAGAATTTTCTTGAAGATGCACAACTAATGGACAAAATGCAACAATCAAGGGATTCGATAGAAGAAAAGAACAAAATCACAGTTAAGCATTTAAGCACTGAAAGAAGTTGCCCAAAAAGGATATGGATTATCCATCCATGGAGATTTTACAACTCAGTTGGACAAGATCCTGAAAACCTGGTCTGACTTTGAAGTTAATCCTGCTTGGAGCAGGAGATTGGTCTAGATAATCTCCATAGGTCCCATCTGACCCAACTTACTCTACAATCCTATGTATGGTGGTAAAAGATGAAAGTATTTTCAAAGATGCTATGGGCTTTAGTGACATTCTCTGTTATCCAAATACCACATACCATTGAAAGTTATTTAAATCACGGGACTTCTAAGCATTACCACGATGTGTGCAGACATAGTTACCTGTACAGCACCAGCTGCTCTGCCACTTCCCTAGCAGGGCTTCCTGTCCCACTGCAGTAAGAGTGGCAGTAGTGTTCCTAAGTATTTTTAATGGAAACCTCTAGTGCCTCAATTTCTCATCCTCACCTCTGACAAAATAGACTACTCTACTATGCAACAGGAGCATAATCCATAAGCAGGTATTTTTTGCACAGAAGCCAAGAAATTTTTTACATTGTAAATACTTGGTTAGGTTGCTTTCTCAGTGAATGTCTCACAGCTTCATGAAGGAGTAAGTAACAGCCCAGAAAAGCAATTAAGTCAGAATAGTTCAGCTCTCCACTTTAAGGATACAGACAGCAATTAAAAATAAAAATTTTAAAATAAAACCAAACCAAACAAGCAAAAAGCTTGAGAAAATTAAACTCCAAGACACGGTAAGTAAAATAGAACAAGACAATGAAAAATATTTTTAATACATTACACTGAAGAAATAAGTAAAGATAGCAGGTTTCACACAAAAAAAAAAAAAAAGGGAAAGACACTGATATTTCAAACTAGAAAACAGGAACATCTTTAAAACAATTGATAATGAATGGGAAACGTAAACGTGAAGGAGAAAAGGTTCAAACTTATACAAAGTTTTAAAAGGGGAAAGACCTTTATGAAAACAGATTTTGAGATTAAAATTATCTTCATTATTTGGGTTTTTTTTTTTCCTCATATGGCATAGCTTACTGTTCTACATGCCTAGGCTGACTATTCTTTAGAGCAGGACTGTCTGTTTCTAGCAGTCTTAACTTTTAATGTTTTCAGTTTTAACTTCTGTTTTTCCTAATCTGCACTGCAGAACTGTCCCTGAAATTTTAAAACAGGCTATAAATAAAGCCTGGAATATTTCAAGAAAATGCTTAGAAGTTTTGCAATTCCTTTCAATTTTTACTACACAAGACCTATAGTTTTGTCATTTGATGACAAGTAATATCATTGTAGCATTCTCAAAGATACACACTGAAGCATGGGGCAAAAGGCAACAAATACAAGCTAGAACATGGGAAAGTCAGATTTAGATATAAGGAAATTTTTATTTTTCCATCAGGAGAGTGGTCAAGTGCTGGAACAGGCTGCTCAGAGTGGTTGCTGAATCTCCATCCTTGAGGGCTGAAAAAAATCAACTGGGCAAGGCCCTCTGAAAACTCGTAATTCAGCATTCTTTGAGCAAGAGGTTGGAGGAAATGACCCTGAGAGATCCCTTCCAAACCAATTATTACCCAATTCTTTTTCCTCACTCATTAAGAAAATCTAGCTATACTGCCCTTTTTATATAACTTTCCCCTCCATGTATCTACATATATAAACATTCTGTTTTGTCATTCATATGTATTTCTTTCCCAATTTTACCTCTATACCAAAACCAATGGCTAATATAATTTATCCACTGTCCCGACTACCTTTATGCTATTTTAGAATAGTATTCCAGTCTAGCAAAATTGTGATAATTAGATATAGAAAATTTTACCTATTAATCATTCTAATAGTCTTCTGCCAACACACAGATGATCTGCTGATCTGCACTTCTTCATACTATGAACTAGGTTCTAAGCTATTTTTCCACTCGGTAGTTTTCACCTAAGATCTGAGGATTTTTGAAACAGCTGTGAGGGCTAAGACCACAATGGACAAGAAGAAATGTAAATTCATATGAGAAAAGCAAATTCAGATAACATAATGGAATGTATGTACAAACCAGTAATAGAGAAAACTCAGAAATAAAAAGTTTAGAAGACAGAAACAAACTCTCACTAGAACACTGATATGTATTTTAGAAAGGACAGTTTAAGAGCCTTTAGATGTTTTTTTCTAATACCTACTCTTAGGCCCTGAAGTTCTAATGTTAGAAAGTATTTTCTCATAAATACCAATCTGGTAAATACTGTTCCACTCCATCAATGTCTCATTTTGCCAAATCTTCATTTGTGTTCAAACACAGAGTTTCCAAAACCCAAACTTAACTTTAATCCCAGAAAGGATAAAACACGTACTAAATGCATCCTAGGACTATAAGCAAGGAGAGCATACCAACACCTATCTCCTAAAACCTCAGGCTAAATTAGGGAAAATGATGGCTAATCAGTAATTCTCACGTATCCAAGATTATTATCAGTAGAGAAGTCTCACTCTGTTAGCTCAAATGATATCCCAAAGTACAAGCACCTCATATGCAACAATCAAAATAGATACATGTATTTATAAACTATATATGAAAGAGGAAAGATTTTTCTCCAGAATTCATGGGACAATGAAGAGTCCCAAACACTTCACCACCTAAGTGTAAACTTTCCAATACAAAGCAGTAATCCTAAAAATCAGTGGCTTTGAAAGAGCAATTAAGACTCCAAATACTGTAATTCACACTGTGATCATAGCAATAATCAAGGCTTGGTTCACATAATCTACCTACAATGAATAACCTCCACAATGAAGAGTCTCTTTTCAGAAGCAGGCTATGGAATATAAAGATACATGAAGTTCAAGACCAATCATCACATTTTAACTGAATACCTAAGACTACCTCCATCCTCTCAGCTGCCTCCCTGCACTGCTGTCAAACTTTGAGTTCACATCAGGACAAAGCAAGTAGTGACATGACTGGCCATATGAGAGACAGTCTTTTCAGTCACTTCAATAGCAAAGAAATTATCCAAGTCTGTTCTCAAAGAGCTGATGTTAGGAAAGCAACAAATCACTGAGACTTCAGTAGTAGATGTTCGTTCCAAATGAAAATGGAAATATAGTTTCATATCATTTTTATGAGGAAAGGCCTTAACTCCATATTTAGACACACTGAAATCTTAGCAAAATGACTGGAATTCCAGTCCATACTCAAAATAAATACAGAATGAGTCAATATCTACACCTTACCCTTTTTAACACCACAAAAAAAAATCTGCAGGTGACTATGTGAGCCAAAGCCACTCTTCAAGACGGTATTTTTTCACCTTCATTGCCTAAATTATTAGTTCTTCATTGTGTCTGGATGATAACAACCTCTAAGGTTTTTAAAAGCTTTGAAATAGACTGAAGAGTTCAAACACTTCTAGCCTCATACTCATAGATTACCTAGAACAGAAATGAATGAGAGACAGAAAAGCTCATTTATTGCACTAATTTATCAACAGTAATAGGAAAAAAAACAAGATGAGAAGAGTTGCAGAACAGACATAATACTGAATGGAGAAGTCAGCCTATAGAAAGACAGATTTAGGTTAGACAGTAAGAAAAGCTTTCTGTGGTGAGGATAGTAAAGCAGTAGAACAAACTACCTAGGAGGGTGTGGAAGAATCTCATTGGAATTCTGTCAAGAGAAGTCAGACATGTATCTGCCAAGTTCACGTGATCCATCCCAAGGACAATCTAAATGATGTATCAGAATGTTTCATTAGGAGGGAAACCCTTCTTTCTAATGCACTTTTTCTACATTTCTAAGTTCATAGGCATTATGACTCAAATATCTGTCCTGCCTGCCTTTTAAAACCACATGAAAGTAATACAGAAATTCTTACACCTTTTATTACCAACAACCTGATTTAGTTATTAAAAAAAGCAATAAAAACATAAGCTTACTGAAGACACAATTTTAGAATTATCTTAACAAAATCCAAGACAGTTTGAGATAACCTCACACATAACCTCAGTTAGTCTAATCATCTGGGAATACCGGATTATTTTTTACTTTGTCAACCAAATACTGAGTCCATTATTTAAGCTAACCTCTCAATCTTGGATGAAGAAATACGTAACATTTACATACCATTGTCTCCTACCTTCCAGAAGATAATATTTGCACATTGCATGTTATTTGCAATGAATGTATTACACACAAAAAAAAGGTTTATGAATATAAATAATACTGAAAAATGTTTATATTAACAATTATTAAATTAATGAATTATTGTAATCATCTACCAAAGGTTTTTCCACAAAACACTACTATAAGATGTCTTGAGTATTGTTATGAATATAGTACAAGTGGCTGGCAGAATCTGAGAAAGACATATATCAGACACAAACCTTTTATCTAAAATGTTGAATAACCTGATCTCAGAACTGTTTTCTGTGATAAACTGTTTTGCTGGGTTGTTTGGTTTGTTTGTTTGTTTGTTTTTTTAATTTATGATCGTACTTTTAAAAAATTCAGATTGTTGTTTTACCAGTTGGCATACAATAAACACCAATATATTAGCTGTAAATCTGGGTTTTTTTAGTGTATTTTAGTTTTTTCCAAAAATCATCTTAATACTTATACGTGCATTTATATGTACATATACATAATACATGTTCATATCTATAACAGATAATGAAGACTTAAAACCTCTGCAATATAATGTATATACTGCTCTTACACAATTTTACAATAATCTTGCACAGAAGAGCCTGGGCAAGCAGAAAAGAAACAAATCCTTGCTCTAGCTTGTAATAATTGGTGTTTTGATATTAGACTCACTAGATATACCTCCCTGTCTCAAATACAGAGACTCTATCCTCCAATCAAGTAACTGCATTTTCCTGATTCTGTCAGTAGAAATATGGCATGTATTAACTTAAAAGCCACAGTCACTTAAAAGCCACAGTCACACATCCATCTGAAAACAGAACTTATTTAAAATGAGCATAGATGTCCTGAAAGTCAGTAAAGTAGGTATCACTGCCTCCTTAAAGGACAGCTGTTTCAGTAGCTACGTGTTTTGGATGCATAAGCAATCAGTAAGAGATACTGAGTTTAGGAGAAGCTTATTAGTAAATTTTCGTAACTCCATACCTTATTTGACCGTAAAGACACTCTTCCTCCACAGCGTGCACAGAATTTAGTTTGGCAATATGAACAGTTATGGCCACAGCCATCAGCAAATTTTGTTTTGTGGCAGATGCCACAGGTTGGGGCATCACCCTTCTGCTCCTGCTGCTGCTGTGATTCTTCACCCATCTTCTTCACTTGCTCCTTATACATTTCAAACTGCTGATGTAATTTTCTGCAGAAGAGAAGAGATCATTAACAGTTGTTTTATTTAAGCCCATGACTACTTTTCAATCACTAAATAGCAATCAATTTCAAAACACAAAATAAAAGAGAAATATTGCAGTCAAGTTAGCGTGTTTTATTTCTGATGCTGCAGGAGTGTAACATTCAAGAATTATTTCTTTTTCACTATAACTAAACTCCAGGAGAAGGCCCAACAGGTAACGCCCAGGACACGGTCAAGCTGTTAGAAAGAGAAGTTACTTTACCAGCTGCAAATACAACAGCAGGAACCATAGGCTGAGTGATCCAAGAGCCCACAGCACTAGACAGTAAACCAGTTAATAACAAAAAATAAATAAAAATAAATGCAATCTTGTAGCAATGTATCTTGAGAAGAATGGACATGTGGCACATCCAGACTCAGTGCTGCCTTGACATGTCTGGGCTTGCCCTAATATAATCAGGCCTGAGGAGTGAGTAGAGACATGTCAAGGCAGAGCCGGCTTGCAATAACAGTAAGCTGAAGCCTGCTAGAAAAAGATAGAAGCTGAGAGAGAGTCAACAGGATAAGAGACTGTAAAAATGTCAATAACTGCCTTATAAGCAAGATGTGGCTGTGTAGCTTTAACCAATTATTAGTGATAATTAGGTGTATGGACAGAGCATGTAGCCAATAGCAATGTAATGTAGCTTGTGTACTGATATAGAAAAGATAAATAAGCTGTGTGTGTGCTTGAATAAAGGTCTTCAACTTTGATCACTTTGATCTGTGTTAAGTCTGTTCTGTAATCTCCCACACAAACTATTATTCCAACTATACTCTTGCCCAATTCCACCAGAGAGATGCAAATACCTTCTCTTGATCTAGGTTATCTTCATTTATCCAATACTGCACAGAATAATGATTCTAAAATCCTTTTTCAAGCACTGGGTGCAAGCATGTAACAAGGCACCTCAGCCTATCAAGTTACTACAAATCATTTAAGCCATTCATATCATTATATAGGTACTGCCATCTCATGCCAAATACAAGACAGAAGACTACCTTCGGTGCAAAATCCAGGGACAGCAGATTACAAAGACACATACATTTTATCTTCTATTTCCAGTGGACAAGGAGCATGTTCATAGAGCTGTTGTGTGCATGCAGAACTGCAATGATTCTTTCAGGCATACTACTTTGTATTTCTGAGCCCACAATAGTAAAATCTCTATATAGGAGAGCTAAAATGTCTAGTATGACCAAAGTTAGACTCACATCATGTTCTATATTGCAGGTTTTTCTCAAAGCCCTTATTTCTAGAAGTAAACGATACCATGAGAAATTGAATTTTCATTGTAAAAATCTGTCTTTTTTTCTCTCCTGTAGCTGCTGAAAAAATATTCACATATATGGCAAGAATCGTTGCGAGTTCAGGACAACTTCCCTAAGGTTGCACTTTACATTATACCACAGAAGAGTTGTAGGAACAAACAGGCAGCTCCTTCTCTCCATCAGGCAAGAGAGGAGGCTGGAGACATTCTTTTTCTGTGTACCAAAACACTGCCTTGAGCTCCCAACTGCCACTGGCACTCTTCCAGAAAAGGGGACAGCACAGTTACTTCATGTTGCTTATGTGTCATTTTTCTAACCTACTTGCTCTTGTCACTTGAGTTCAACTCAGAGTCTACATGCTGTCCTCAGCACAGAGCAGCTCCATGTTTTTCTCTCGCTTTCAGCCCTTCTCCCTGTGTTGGATTTGTGTCTGGTGGGGCTTTGGTCACAGGGGAGGGTCTACAGTTCTCTTGTGAGAAGCTTCTAGATGCTTCCCTGGTTCCAAGTCTCGCTTCCAGCCAAGGCCAAGTCAAACAGTGATGGTGATAGCGCCTCTGTGAGGACATATTTAAGAGTGGGAAAAGCTGTTGGGCAAGTCTGGAGCATAACAAAGGCATGGAACATGAGAGAAACAACTCTGCAAACACACAAGTCAGTAAAGAAGGGGGGGATAGGTGTTCCAGAGCAGAGATTCCCCTGCAGCTCATGGTGAAGACCATGGTGAGGCAGGCTGTCCCCCTGCAGCACATACAGGTGAACAAATGGTGGAACAGATGTCCACCTGCAGGCCTTTGAAGACCCCTGAAGGCCATGACACAGAGGGAAGCCTGCACTGAAGCAGTCTGCCACTGGGAGGACTACAGCCTGCAGAAGAAACCCACGCTGGAGCAGTTCACAAAGAGCTGCAGCCCTGTTGGAAGGATTCATATTGGACAAGTTTGTTGTCTCCCATAGAAGGGCCCCCACACTGGAGCAGATGAGGAGCGTTTTGAGTCCTCCCCACAAGGAAGGAGTAGTGACAGCGACAATGTGCAAGGAACTGACTGCAGCCTCCATTCCTCATCCCCTGACCCTGCCTGAGAGGAAGAAATAGAAAAATGGAGAGCAGAGCTGAGCCTGGGAAGAAGGGAGGGGTGGGGGGAAGGTGTGCTTTAAGACTGGGTTGTATCTTTCATTATTCTTGTATGTTTAATTTAAACTGATGTTTTTTCCCAAGCAATCCATTTTTCACCCACGATGGTAACTGGCGAGAGAATCCTCCCTGTCCTTGGTCTCCATTCTCAAGCCTTTGGTTACATTTTCCCCTCCCCATCCCACTGTGGGGTAGGAGTGAGCGAGCAGCTGGGGGGGCCTAAACTACATTTCTCCCTCCCCAGTCTAAGGCTTCTGGCCTGCAGCGGAGCATGCGAGGGGTCACGTCTCCAGCCTCCCCTGGAAGGACATGAGGATGGTCACTGCCCTACCCGGGAGCTGTGGAGACAAGGAAAAACCTGTTCTCCCTTGAATAGGTAAGACGCAAGTTACTAACAAGAAAGAGCTGAATGAAGTACAGAACAAACTGTGGGGATCTGGAAACCTGGCACATTTCGGCGTTTTTACACTGACAACAGTAGATAATTGGTAGCTGGTAGTCTGGCCCATTTTCAGCAGTGACACATGTAATCTCTGAGACCTTGCTTGCCTTTTAATTTTGCCAGAGATTGCATTCTTCATTTAAAGCACATTATCTATGCTGAACTTCAAGTTTATTTTAGGTTACATTCAGTTTTGTGGCTTCCTTATAATCTACAGCCTTTGTTTCTTTGATTATTTGCTTACCAGTCTCGCTGATGCATAAAAAGCACAAGCCTTTTGCCAGTTCTTAAGCCTCATGTACTGAAATAATTTCACTTTTGTTTCCTCTTGGGCACAAGAATCTATATATAAAGGTCACAACTTTTGCCTCAAAGTATAGACTTTTCAAGGTTATACAGAGTGGTTTTCTAAAATACTTGGTTCTAGTAGCAAACAACTTATTGTCTGTCAAAATAGTTTGGTATTGCATCTTTTACTGTTCCGAGAAAAATGTTACATGCCTTGATAGCTGTCAGGAAAAAAGCCACAGAAGACGTTATCTATTAAATCAGTTACACACAATATGTGTTCTACTTACTGAGCACAACACCTTGAGAAAAATATGCATACTTGAAAAAAAATACTAAGTATTCATTTTAGGAAGCCCATTAAAAAAAAAAAAAAATATTCTGATCAGTTTTACAGATTAATAATTGGCTTTATCACCCAGCCTACAAGGGTTTAAGACAAAAACTAAATAACATGCAGCAATAATTAAGGGGTTTAGCACAGCATTTGAAACACATTTAGTAAAAATTGTGTAACGTATTTTTCAGAAAATGCAGTGAAAACCTCCATTTTGTTCAGGTTGTCTGCACTCAAGTCTCTACTCAGATCACTGCTGCCTGAGAGGACTCAGGAGTTCAGTTACCAGGGAACTAGAAGAAATCCCTACCAAGACAAACTTCAGAGCCTGGAGCTAAACTTCAGTTATCCCAAGACTATGATTTCCAATCCCTAAACTCCTGTGAGTTACTCTGTGAATGAAAGCAGCCACGACGCCCGCTGTGAGACTGAACAGGCTGTGCAGATGAGCTGCATTTTAGGCCTAAATGCTTCTCCATAATACAATCTTGTTCTTAGGCATGACTGGGGTGGTTTTGGTTGTAAACAAAGGTAATCACACCAAACCACAGAGTAGCAGAACATTTAAGTAGAAAACTCAGCAATGCCTATCTATAAACCTTACATATGTGTATTTTGACAATAGCCTCAACGGCACTAAAATCTCTCCTTTTCCATGTTGTTTCCAAAAATAGAGGTATCTACTAACTGCTCTAAATTTTAGGGAAGGAGAAGTTGGTATAAGTTTATGCAAAGACCTAACAATAATGAAAAGTTAGGCTGGAAAATGGGTATTTAATTTCTGCTTACTTTTATCTCTTGTGAGAGTGAGTTTCCTGAATCACATTCATATCTGACGGAAGTTACAGTGGTGAAGTTCATGAGGCTTATATGAGTCAAGACTTCTTCTGTACTGTAAAACACCTTATCTAAGACAGCTGCATAGAGGGCTTTTCAGTGTCAAAAACAACTGTTTCTAAGAGCTTGGATTGCGCTGTCAAGAAATAGTTTCTATTGGTATACTTGCTTTGTCTGTAACTGAATTAATTTAATTCTTATTCTTGGTTCCCCACACCTTTCTTGAAATGAGAAATTCAGTATCAATCAAAAAGCTGCAATCTGTGGGTTTCTCATGATCCATGAGCTACTGTCAAATGCAAATAAGAAAAGCAAGTTCAGTAATCTGATGCTTCTTATAATTGTACGTTTTAATTTTCTCCTGTCCCCCAGAAATGTCCACAAAACTTACAGAATTGGGGGGGAGGGGGAAATCCTTCACACTGACAAGAAGTTCCAACGGTGTTCCTGCTTTCCAAAGTTCACATAAGTGTTTCTGAAATTTCCAAAGCTGCTTAAAGTCTGCCATTAGAAGAGTGACTGTTAAGCAAGTGTCCAGGAAGCTGAGGCCAGATGTGGGGCAGCCAATTCCCATTTCCTGGGTACGCTTCTCTCAAAGTTCTATTACTGACTGCAGCCCATGCCTCATTTCCTATTCCCAGGCATGAAGCACAGATGTGGCTGGAATCCAGGCTTCAAAGAGGGTTTGTTCACTTTCAGATCTGCCAAGTCCATTCATTCAACAACTTTTCTGCTGCAGGGCAATGACTATCTGGTAACATAACATTCTTCCCTGTAGTGTATTAAAACACTTAACACCTTCTACTTGCACAGCAGTGCTAGTGAGCTTCTCACAGAGTACACCCACTTCTCTTCTGCATAGATACTTTTCTTATACATAGAACCCTATGTGTTGGTAAAGGCTGAACATCAGCTCTGCTGATAAGAAGCCCTGGAAAATAGGGTGGAAAACAGGCTATGAGCCAGTGGTGTGTGTGTTCTCATTACAAATTGGACAAATTACAGATGGGGCTACATTAGCAAGAGCATAAGCAGCAGATAAATGGGAGTTATTTTCCCCTTTTAGTTGGAACTGGCAAGGCTGCCCCTGGAATACTGTGTCCAGACTGGCATCCACCAGTTCATGAGGGATGTTGACAAACTGGACTTGGGTCCAGTTTCACCCAAATAGTCAGGATCCTAGAGCATAGAGTCTCCAAAGTGGGAATACAGGACCTGAGTTTTTTCAATCCAGTGAAGAGGGACAGACTAAGGAATGACCTAACATCTGCCTGACACTATCTATTCTAAAAGTCACCTGAAAAAAATACAGAGCCAAGTTCTTCCTGGTAATCACAAATCCAAAACAAGGAGCAAAAGGCACTATAATGGCACACTGGAAGGTTCAGGTTGGACATAAGAAGCTTTTTCACTAGGAGAGCAGTCCAGCACGAGAACAGGTCCTGAGAGGCTGTGGCATCACCACCCATGGAGGTTTTCAAAACTCAGCTAAACAAAGCTCCAGCTGCCCTGATCTAGTATTGGCAATAACTATGCTTTTACTGGGAGGTTGGTTCAGAGATCCCCTTCAAAAAGCATTTCTATTATT
The DNA here is from genome assembly GCA_024605025.1 of Megaceryle maxima. Lineage (NCBI taxonomy): Eukaryota > Metazoa > Chordata > Aves > Coraciiformes > Cerylidae > Megaceryle > Megaceryle maxima. The sequence goes on from JANHGN010027032.1 coordinate 23,296, forward strand.
ACGTACTTGATAATGGCTTTGTGGAATAAGACAAGAAATATGAAGTAGAAACTCCAGCAGAAACATAAGGAAAAGTATTCAACAACAACTGTTTGGTTCAGCAGTGCTAAAAAAATAAAAAGTTATTTCACATTTACCAACAGAAAAACCCCAGCCCTTCATGCTTTTTCTAAATGACTGTGACAGTAGTTAACGCTCTCAAATTTTGCACAATGACTTCACATGGATTTTCAGCTCCATGTAATGCAATGGGCAGTAAACCCTCCAACTTTATGCTTTTATACTGATGTGCAGAGACTATAAAACAGCCATATGGCAACTCTGCTGGTATTCAACTGAAATGAGAAGGGACATCACATGAAACTCCTCTTCAGAAGACTGTAATTCTGCTTCAAGTCTAGCAGATAAAGAAAAAATATTATGCAATAAAAGACTCAAGCCTAAGTTCAAACAAGAACCTCACATCCAATTGTGTTTAAAATGAATGGATTATCATACCCAGGCAGATAACACAACTATAGTCTTGATGCTGTTCACAACTCACTTTTCAGCTTTCACATCAATGAAAATAAAATACTGACAGAAACTAGATAAGCCATATAATCATGGTAACAGCCATGCTCAGCCATGTAAATAGTAAGATTATTTCACTGCAATTTTTTCTTGAAACAGAGTAAATCCTCCTGAAATTGTCAGTAGAAATAAATCTCTGAATTTTTTAGCTTTTTCACCTATCTTTTCATGATCTTTTGCAAGTAGAGCTAACTGGAAAAACAAACATGATTTTTCATGTTTCCCATTTTCTAAATTATTAAAGAATATGTATTTTAAATATTTGGTGATATTCAGTAACTGAAATAAGAACAGAGCAACAGTGATGAAATTTTAAGTTTAGAACATTTTTAAAGAGCCTACAAAATAGTCACAGAATAAGGAGGCCCTAAACATGGTAAGAGACTTACATTCTTACAAAAGAACTAACTTTATTCACACTAAGAAAAATATTACCTGTCTCTCAATCACAGTATTGAGAATCACAAGTATTTCTTGATCAATACAATACGAACAGAACAGAACAGAATGGCCTAGGTTGGAAGGGACCTTAGAGATCATCTAATCCAACCTCCCTGTCATGGGCAG
>JANHGN010027034.1:0-13945 GCA_024605025.1 Megaceryle maxima
GAGCCCGCTGACATATAGTCATATGGATATGGATAGGATAAAAATGTTACACAAGACAGGCCCTAGTACGGACCCCTGAGGGGGACACCACTTCGCACTGCTCTTCATCTGGACTTTGAGTCATTGACCACTACTCATGTTGCTCCATGTCCCCCACAGCTCTCTCCGTTCCCTTTTGACCTCCTCCAGCAGGAAGCTGAGAAGTACCCGGCTGCTGAACTGGTATGGTGCCAGGAGGAGCACAAGAACCAGGGCTACTATGACTACGTCAAACCCCGGCTCCGCACCACCATCAACCGTGCCAAGCCTGTGTGGTAGGGACTTGGGGGTGGCTGTGATGCTGGGGGGTGGTATCTGCACTGCCCAGACCCATGTCACCCCCACCTTTTCCCCTGCAGGTACGCGGGACGAGAACCAGCGGCTGCCCCTGCCACTGGCAACAAGAAAACCCACCTGACCGAGCTGCAACGGCTCCTTGACACAGCCTTCAACCTTGACGCCTTCAAGGACCTGGCCTGAGCGCCAGTCTGGCACCAGCAGCATGCACCCGTCTGTCTGTCTGTCCCTCCTCGCCTTCCCCCTCCCTACTTAACTAGACCTTGTAAAACCCCATGGTGGCGCCTGGAGTCCTTGTCTGGCTTGCGCTGGGGCCAGGGCTGGGGCAGCTGCCCCAGCAGGCGGGTGATTGGGGCTGGGGCTGCCCTCCCCCAGCCATGGTGCGTGAGACCCTCATCCCTTCCCACCCTCTAAGAGGGTCTGGTCCCCAGAGTTCTTCTCTGCAAGGGTCCAGCCCCTTCCCATTTCCTCCCAGTCTTGGGTTGCACTTGGCCCTCCAACTCCTGCTGCTTTCCGGGGGAGTGAGAGGGAGCGGCTGCCTCTCTGCAGGGCCAGCTGGTCCTCTCTAGTGGCCCCCCAACCCCAGAGCCATCTCCCCAGCTTCCAGGGCACTCCTGGGGGGGGATTGTCCATCCTCCTTTGCCCACCCTCGCCTCGAGTTCCCCCTGCTGCATCTCCCATGGTGGTGCTGGGGGCAGGGGGGGACGACCCCTGGCTGGGGTTAGCTCTGCTTACTGCCAGTATTATTTACTGCCAGTAAACGCCAGTAACTACGGAGTCCTGACGGCGCTACTTGGGTCCTTCTTGGGTCCGCACCCCCTGAGGTCCTTGCACATGTGTGTGCAGCATCTTGCTGGGGAGGGGCACGGTCGTGCCCCGGGGGTTGTGCTGTCACACGTCATGTCCCTGCACGGGGGGGTCCCGGGACCTGCTCGCGCGCACTTGTCACACTCGGCTCGTGGTCCACCGTGGCTGTAGTGCATGTCACCCCCCGTGGCCCTGCAGCCGCAGTCACACCCGCTCACGCACAGGTTGGCCGCGCACGGTACCCCCGTGTGACGAGCTCGCTCGCCCCAGCCCTACCCACCCCTGTCCCGTTCTCCCGCTCGGCGCTCGGCTGCACGCGCCTGGCGGGGCGGGGCGGCCCGTGCATACTGATGAGCTCGCGGCTCCATTGTGCGAGGCGGCGGCGGCGGCGGCGCGGGCTCGGCTCGGCCCGGCCCGGCCCGGTTCGGCTCGGCTCGGCTTGGCTAGGCCCGGCTCAGCCCCGCCCCGCCCCTGCGCGCTCCGCCCCCTCCGCACCACCATGGAGCCGGGGCCGCGCGCGGGCTGAAAATCCCGCGCAGCTTCCGCGCAGCCGCGCTCCCCGGCGCCGCCAGGGCCATTTTGGGCCGACCGCGACGGTGAGTGCGGGCAGGGACCGGCGCGGGGATCGGCGGGGGCGCGCGGGGATCGGCGGGGGCGCGCAGGCAGCCCTGCGCTGCGGCTGAAAATGGCTTCGCGCTCCCACTCTCCCCCCCGGCGCGCCTTGCCTGGAGCGGTTGCCATGGCAATGGGGGGGGCTGCCCGGCCCCGGCCCGGGGCCAGTCCCCGCGGTGCCGCCGGGGAAGGAGGAGGCTGTCACAGCCGGCGGGAGGGCGCCTGGGGCTGGAGGCCCCTCTGTGGCATCTGCCGGGGGCCTGGGCAGGCCCGGTGCGGGTGCCCCACCGCGGCCCTGCCGCTCTCCTGCAGGGAACCGAAAACGCCTGGGTGACTCCGCGCTCCCCTCACGCTGGAAATACCCCGAGGCGGCTGTCGCCTGGGGACGGGGGGGTGATGCCGGGGGGGCCGCGTCTCCCCTCCCGGGGCTCACCCTGGGAAGTCCCCGCGGTTCCCCCCATCCCCAGTCTTGGGAGAAGAAAGGCGGCCCCGGGTCGGGGGGCTGTGCTTACGCGGACTTTATGGGGGAAGACTGCAGTGGGCCAGCACGAACGGGGGGGAAGGGCTACCTGGGAGGGCCACGGACACCCCCTTTTGCCCCACGGCAAGGCCGGGCGGTGGGGTGGGTGTGTGCCAGTGGGTCCCTGTGCCAGGCTGGGCAGGACGCCAAGTCCTGATGCTGGAGCCGGGGGGGCGGCCGTGCAGGCTCTAGTCCACCCCCTGGCCCTGCTGGGAGGGGTGGGTCTCCTGCCCTATGTCCCTCCTGCGGCTGGCCGCCCCCTCACCTTTCCTCTGCCTCCCGCAGCCCCGGTGACGGTGACGCCGTCCCGCAGAGCCTGCCACGGCCTTGGAAGACCCAGCCTGCACCTGCCCGCTGCTGCTGAACCCCATGAACCCCATGAAACCCTCCTTGCCGCCCACGCCCCACAGGTGAGCACTGGCACCCAGGGGTCCCCCCGGACCGTGGCCCCTGTTCCTCCATCCTTCCTCTTAATTAATTTGTTTTTCTTTCTAGTGATGGTTCATTTGCATATGAGGCTGTTCCTTGGCAACCGAGCACCAATCAGCCAGCAGGATCCCTTTCCGTGGTAACCACTGTCTGGGGTGTCAGCAACACCTCCCAGAGCCAGGTACCAGCAACATCCTCGTCTCCCACCCCAGCGACCCCCTCACAAACAGGCATGGCTGCCCCCTGCCTGACCTGCTGCCCTCTCGCCCTGCTACCTTCCAGGTTTTCGGCAGCCCCATGGGCCCTGGGGGGAGCAGCTCCAGCACCCCGTTGCTGCCTGGCATGGCTGGCACTGGCTCGGGCATGAGCTCGCCCCCATTCCTGCCACAGCAGCCCTTTGCTGAGGGGGCACCTGGGAAGGGCTATGTGCAGCCAGGAGTCTATGGCCGCAGTGCCTACCCTGGCGGGCCAGGCTTCAGCACCAGGTAAGGACAGCCTGGCACACCCCCATCCTGGCATATGCCTCATCGTGGGGTCACCACATGCCCCTTCCCCACCTCTCTGTCCTGCAGCTATGCTGGCAGCCCTGGTGGCCCAGGTGGGATGGGGCTCCCCTCACACGCTGGCCGGCCCCCAGCTGACTTCACCCAGGCGGCTGCCGCTGCTGCCGTGGCGGCTGCCGCCGCCACAGCCACAGCCACAGCTACAGCAACAGTGGCAGCACTGCAGGAGAAGCAGAGCCAGGAGCTGAGCCAGTACGGCACGGTAAGAGCCTGTCCGCAGCAGAGCTGGGGAGCTGGCAGCCACCTCTGCCCTGCCATGACCCCCTCTCTCCTTGCTGCAGATGGGCACGGGACAGTCCTTTAGTAGCCAATTCTTACCTCATGCTGGTCCCCGTGGCCCCACCAGCATGAGTCCAGCTGGTATAGCAGGTGTCATGGCTCCTTCCGGTGTCTCCCCTGTGAGCATGAGCCCAGCACGGGCGCCCAGCACCAGCACCCTGTACGGCGGGCAGCGGATGCCCCAGCATGCATACCCTGGCCCTCCCCCAGGCCAGCAGCTCCCCCGCCAGGGCCTCAAGCGGGCATACTCCAATGAGGTGAGAATCTGCACTGACGGGGCTGTGGCGTGCTGGGACTGTTCCCCTGCTGCAGTCGCTGATCCCCCGGCCCTGCAGGGGTACCCATTGCAGCAGTACCTCCAGGGTGGGCAGTATGCTGCGGCTGGTGCCCAGTATGCCTCCAGTGCCCCCCAGCCCTCTGCTCCGTCCCCCTCCTACCCTGGCCATAGGCTGCAGCAGGGCATGGGCCAGTACCTCTCCACTTCGGGCAACGCTGGACCATATTACAAGGTACCACAGGGCGGGCAGTGGGCACGGGGTGAGGGGGCCATATGCCTGCCAGCTCTTGGTGACAGCCCCTGGGGAATCTTGCATCTCCTGCAGCCAGCTGAACAGTTCAACGGGCAGAGCACTGGCTTCAGCACATACAGCCAGGCGACTGTCAATGGGGTGAGTCCTGGCAGCGGGTGGGGTGGGGGACAATGCCGGCCCGGCTGGGCGCTGAGGGTGCGCGGTGCCTCTGCAGCCGGGCCGGTCGCTGCCGGGGTACCCCAGCTCACCGCTGGCTGGGAACCCCACACCACCCATGACGCCGGGCAGCGGCATCCCCCCCTACGCATCCCCGGGTCAGGATGTCAAGTCGCCTTTCCTGCCGGACGTGAAGCCCAGCGTCACATCCCTGCACCCATCCCCCTCGGGTAGGTGACCCTGTCAGGAGTCGGGGGGCTGCCAGGTTAGGGGGCACATCGCGAAGATACCCCTACCCTCGCATGCTGTAGCGCCTCAATGTGGTCCCCACTACTGTCAGGTAGTGGCCACTGCCCCTTTAAGGGCAGGGCGCTGTGTGGAGGAATCTAAAGAAAAGGGAGGGGCCTCAGCCAGGGTGTCTGTGGGGGCTGGGGGGAGCTTTTCAAGCACTGCCCAATGAGAAGGAAGCTTGAAATAGTAGGAGGGGCTTCCTGTGAAGGGGGTAGTGCTATTAGTAGTGGGAGGGTCTTCTGTAGGGGTGGGATATCATGACGTGGGCGTGGTCTCTTAGTGGGAGGGGCTTCCTGCATGGATGGGGTGTGATGGGCTGCAGTAGGAGGGGCTGCCAGAGAGGAGGGTCCTCTTTGAAGGGGATGGGTTTCCTGCATATGTGTAGGGGGACAGGGGTGGGAGGGGCCTGTGCTATGGGGTGGGGCCTTTTTGAGTGGGAGGAGCTTTCTGCATAGGGTGGGGTACCGCTTATTTATGGGTGTGTGGCTTCTTAGCTAGTGGGTGGGGCTTGGTGGAGCCGGGCCAGGGGCGTGGTCAGAGGGTCGAGTGTCCCTTTTGATGGCATCCCCGGCAGGGCTGGCCCCTGGGGAGGAGCTGCGTCTGACCTTCCCGGTGCGGGATGGTGTGGTGCTGGAGCCCTTCCGCCTGCAGCACAACCTGGCCGTCAGCAACCACGTCTTCCAGCTACGTGACTCCGTCTACAAGACCCTCATGATGAGGTGGGGGCGGTGAGGGGGCCACAGGATGCATGGCGTGGCAGAGCGTGGCACGGCGCTGCGCATGGAGCTGCATGGCATACAGCAGAGTGGCACCATGCTACATAGTGTCATACAGTGTTGCTGGGCATGGTGTCCTACACTTGCTCGGTGGTGTGCCACATGGTGTCCTACAGTGCTGCACAGTGTCGTGCCATGTGGTTTCATACAGCGTTGCTTGGCACAGTGTCATGCAGTGCTGCTCAGCATGGTGGTGTATGGTGTCACACAGTGCTGCTCGGGGCAGTGTGACACAGCACAGTGCATCACAGTGTGGTGCTATAAGGTGTGGTTTGTCACCAGATGGTACTGCACAGCATGGCAGTGCATACCACAGTGTGACTTGGCACAGCGCTGTCTTACAGCATGGTAGGTGGCATAGTTTGGCATGGCAGTACACAGTGTAGTTCAACATGGCATGGTGCTGTTTGGTGCAGTAGTACCTTGTGTGTCTTGACACAGTGCAGTGCTCTGTGGTGTGGTGGTATGAGGAATGGCATGGCTTGGCATGGCACAGAGCTATGTGGTGTGGTGGTACCTGGTGTGGTTTGTCACAGGGCAGTAAGGGGCAGTGGTACCTGGCATAGCTTAGTGTAGCACAGTGTGCAGTGGCACAATGGCTTGTGTGCGGGTGCACCGCCTGCCTGTGCCCCTACCCACACCCCTGACTGCCCTGACAGGCCTGACCTGGAGCTGCAGTTCAAGTGCTACCACCATGAGGACCGGCAGATGAACACCAACTGGCCGGCCTCTGTGCAGGTGAGCGTCAATGCCACGCCGCTCACCATTGAGCGTGGTGACAACAAGACTTCCCACAAGCCGCTCTACCTGAAGCACGTCTGTCAACCTGGCAGGAACACCATCCAGATCACCGTCACTGCCTGCTGCTGCGTGAGTCACCCCAGGGGGGTGTCTTGGGGCAGGGGGGCAGCTGCTGGGACTGTGGCTCATCCTCCCCCCCATCTCTTTGCAGTCCCATCTCTTCGTTCTGCAGCTGGTGCACCGGCCCTCGGTGCGTTCAGTGCTGCAGGGTCTCATCAAGAAGCGCTTGCTCCCTGCCGAGCACTGCATCACCAAAAGTGAGCACTGTGGCTGGCACCCCTGGCCCACTGGGTGCTGGGGGTCTGCAGCATGGTGGGGGCACACGGTGGTCAGGGGCTACAGCATGATGGGGGTGATGGCACCACAGTGTGGATGCCATCCTGATGTCCCTCTGTTGTCCTTACCCAGTCAAGCGCAACTTCAGCAGTGGGACCATCCCAGGCACACCAGGGCCCAATGGCGAAGACGGGGTGGAGCAGACAGCCATCAAGGTGTCCCTCAAATGCCCCATCACTTTCCGGAGGATTCAGCTCCCGGCTAGGGGCCACGACTGCCGGCACATACAGGTAGTGGTGGGGGCAGCAGTGAACTGGGGGATGTCCCCAGCCCTCTGTCCCCGCCCTGCTGGCTCAGCTGCTGCTTTGCTCCACAGTGCTTCGACCTGGAGTCCTACCTGCAGCTTAACTGTGAGAGGGGGACGTGGCGGTGTCCTGTCTGCAAGTGAGTGGGTTTTCTGTGGTTTCTCTGCTTCTGTGTGTGTGGGGTCCATTTTGGGGGGTGAAGGGGTCCCCTCCTGTCATCCTGCCCTCACACACACACACTCTCTCTCTCTCTCTCTCTCTGCCTGCAGCAAGACAGCCCTGTTGGAGGGGCTGGAAGTGGACCAGTACATGCTGGGCATCCTGATCTACATCCAGAAGTAAGTGTCCCTACTCTCTCTGTCTGTTGGTCCATGGCTGGCACTGTGCCACTCTCAGGGGGGAGTTGTGCAGCCAACTCCCCGCCTTGAACATGAGCCCCTCTGTCATCCTGCCACCCCCAGCTCAGAGCATGAGGAGATCACCATCGACCCAACCTGCAGCTGGAAACCTGTCCCAGTCAAACCCGATATCCATGTCAAGGAGGAACCAGAGGGGCCAGCGCTGAAGCGGTGCCGGACCCTCAGCCCCACGCACATGGTACTGCCCAACATCATGGAGATGATTGCGGCCCTGGGGCCCAGCTCTGTGCCCTTCCCAGCACTCCCACCACCACCAGCAAGTGCTGCTGCCGACTATGGTGCCACAGGTACTGGGAGAGCAGGGATTGGCCTTGTCTGTGTTGTACCCCCACACCTTACTGTCTCCTTTCTCTGCACAGGTTCTAGCTTTCCAGGACCTGGGGGCTTTCCAGAGCCATTCCCTGCCCCTGGCGCCCCAGGAACTCCATCACTGAGTGATTTTGCACCAGGACCTCCCCCCATCTCCTATCAATCTGACATGCCCAGTGGCCTCCTGGCCTCTGAGAAGCCTCCTGCACCCCCTCTCCCCACACAGGTCAGCTGGGTGGCGGGTGGGGGGAGCTCCCCACAGGGGGACCAGGAGGGTCCCAGTGGAGGGAAGGTCTCACCACTGTGCTCTCCTCTTTAGCTGCCCCCACCAGGGCGAATGGAGCCGTCCCATGTGCCAGTGCAACCAGGGCTGCACAATCCCTCCCCAGGCAACCAGCCGGCGCAGCCACTGCACCACCGGAGCACACCGGCACGGACCCCCTTAGGACCCCCCGGCCCAGCACATGCCACTGACCTCACCTTCGTCCCTGCACCCGGCATGGCTGGGACAGGCGATGGCTCAGAGCCTGCCCTTGACGTGAGTACCTGGGGGAGGGCAGCCGGCTGTCCCGCTGCTGGTTTGGGAACCCCGGCTGCCGCAGGGTGGTGGGTGGGAAGGATCTGGAGGGGGTGGGTTGTCACATGCTGCCCCCCCCTAGCTCCTGCCTGAGCTGACGAACCCCGACGAGCTGCTCTCCTACTTGGGCCCCCCTGACCTCCCCAGCAGCAGCAATGATGACCTCCTCTCCCTCTTCGAGAACAACTGAACCATCCTCATCCCTGCCTCCCCTAGCCCCACCATGGGCCCAGGGGGGCAGCGCTGGCGTGCCCCGGCCCACCACAGAACTGGGACCCTACAAGGGGGCTTCTCCTGAAGGGACATGATGGGACAGACAGATGGATGGGCTCCGATCCCCCCTCCCTCTTGCTCCCCCTCCACCCCCCAGAAGCACAAGGCTGTACATAGTGTAGAAACACTACTGCCCCCTCTCCCCAAGACCCCCTCCTCCCCGTATTTAAAGGCAAGTGCGTCGCTGCGGGGCCGGCCTGTGCCCCTGTATAAATGTGCATATGCTGCTTCCCTGTGTGACATCTGCGCCTGGCCGGGGTTCTGGGGCTCAGCCCCGCAACTGCCCCGTGGACCCCGCCTCCGAACTCCCTGTATCGTCTCCTTATCGCTGGCTATTAAAGGATTTCGTTTTGGCGGGGCTTACGCGTGTCCCCCTCGGTCCGCGCTGGGGGGGCTAGCCCCGTATCGACCGTCCCAGGCAGCGAGGCACAGGTGGGTAGCCAGGTGGATCCCGTCCCACCCACCTCCCCGGAGCCGGCTCGGCTGCGGCCGGGCCTGGCGGTGAACCGTGTTCGCCCCGTTAACCATTAACCGCCGGCAGGGCGGGCAGCGCTGCCGGCAGGCCCCGATCAGCGGGGCCGTGCGCAAGTCTGGGGGGCTTCTCCGAGGACGGAGCAGGGCCCGGCTGCGGAACGGGGCTGACGGGACTGGTGGTGTGGGGTAGGGTGGGGGCTGGTGGCCGCCCCCCCAGCCCGAGGCAGGACGCCCCAAACACAGACCATAGCTCCCGGCCCCGTCTGGTCCGGACTATGGGGCTGCTACCGGACTCCCACCTCACACCACCGGTCCCGGTCCCGGTCCCGGTCCCATCCCCCCCACCTCCCCCTATCCCCTCCGTGGGCATGGCGCATGCGCGCCCTACCTAGCCGCCAGACCCGCGCGCCCCCCACCCCCGCTTCCCCCTCCTCCCCACATGCAAGCGACGTGCCGTCGATTGGTCGCACGCCCCGCCACTCCACCGCGGGGCTGCCGGTCGTTGGCAGAAGCCGCGGAGGAGGCGGGCTCTCCCTGGACCTATATAAGGGGCGGCGGGTAGCCCTGTTCTTTCCGCTGCGCCGCGCCCGCCGCCCTGAGCTGTTGCTGCTGTCCCGAGCCGCTGCCGTCTCCCCGCTATGGCAAACCCCATCGTCTTCTTCGACATCGCCGCCAACGGCGAGCCCCTGGGCCGCGTCACCTTCGAGGTGGGGGGTGGCCTGAAGGAGGGGGCTGGTTGGGCTGGGGGTGCCGGGGGCGGGGTGGGGGGGATCGCCGCCTTCATTTCTTCGCCGCGGGGCCGTTCCCGGTGGGGGGGGGGGTGGTGGCGGGGTCCGCGCCGCCTCCACGTGGCTCTTGGGGAAAAGGGAGGGGTTGGCCCCCGCTCCAGCGCAGAGGGAACAAAGGACCTGGCGCAGTCCTAACCTCCTCCGCCGCTGTGGGCGGGGGATGCGGCCGGGAACCGGCGGCGCGGAGCCAGCCCGAAGCAAGCCGCCGCCCGCGGGGAGTGTTTCAGCGAGCTCTGCCTCCCGGGAGGCCCCAGGCCCGGCCCGTTACCGCCGAGGAGGATCCGCGCCACACTGCTCCGCCCCGGGAGGGGAGGGCGCGTGAGGGTGCGGGGCGAGGCGGGGGGGAGGAACGGACGCGGTGGCTTCCCCCGATGCGGAATTGGGGCCGCCGCTGCCGGAGCCGCCATTTTGTTTCCGTCCCCCTGGAGCGGGGCTGTCTCGTGTCGGACGGCAGTAGCCCCGGAGCCTCCCGCTGCATCGGAAGGAGCCGCCTTCCCTGACTTGAGAGAGGACTCCAGGGCGCCCGTAGCGCTCCCGAGCCTTGGGGCGGGGAGCGAGGGCGGCGGCGGCAACCCGATCGCCGACGGATTGTCGCCGCAGACGCGAAGTATTTGGCGCCCTGCGGAGCGGGCCCGAGGGGGGGGCGGTGAAGCATCCCCGGCATGCCCGGGGCTGCGCTCCCGGAGCCTGCGCTGCGGCTGCCGCAGAGCCCGTGGGGATCTCCCCGCCCAGCAGCGCCTCGCTATGCAGATGGCTGTGAGCTGCTGGCTGCCCAAAACCTTCCTGGGGTGATGGGGAGGCAGTGTGTGCTCCACCTCAGAAGATTCGAATTAAAGGGGTTTCTAATTGAATCCCAGCCAGTGGAACAAAGTCACATCTGCCCGGCTGGTGAGACGTGGCATATTTAAACTCGTTTGGATGCCATGCTTGTTAATTCAGAGTTTCCAGATAACCTCCCGATGAAGCATGAGGTGGGGAGTGTTCTGCAGCTGTGGGCACAGCCAGATCCATCTCTTGAGAGCAGCAGATAGGGGGAGACCCTCATGGGCTGGGGCTGCCCTACAGAGGCAGTGGTGGATAGAGGGGTGGGTGGCTAGATATAACCCTTTCCTGACTAATAGCTGTCTCTTTTCTTCCCACAGCTGTTTGCAGACAAGGTACCCAAGACAGCAGGTTGGTAAAGTGGCACTGGCCACATTGTTTCTATACCAAACCCTGATGCTTTCCCTAACTCTGGACAAAATGAGTCATTCATGGTGTTTTTCTCTTCCTTTACAGAAAACTTCCGTGCCCTGAGCACTGGTGAGAAAGGATTTGGCTACAAGGGGTCCTGCTTTCACAGAATTATTCCTGGGTTCATGTGCCAGGTGTGTGCTCCTACTGCAGCAGGGAGGTGGGTGGGTGAGGATATCTGGCATATCAGGTTTTGGAGTTGGATGCTTGCACATTTGGGGCGGGAAGGTGCCTCTACCTCCTGCCTGCAGCTTCTGGTTCAAGAGTTTTCTGCACCTGTGACCTGAAACACTGCTTCTTTGCAGGGTGGTGACTTCACACGCCACAATGGCACTGGCGGCAAATCCATCTATGGGGAGAAGTTCCCTGATGAGAACTTCATCCTGAAGCATACAGGCCCTGGCATCCTGTCCATGGCCAATGCTGGCCCCAACACAAATGGCTCCCAGTTCTTCATCTGCACTGCCAAGACCGAATGGTGAGTCAGAGGCAAGCTTGAGAGTCCCCTGGCACCCACCCCAGTGTGGAGGTGATGGCATCAGGCCTGGTGCTGATGTTCCTACGTGGGGATGGCAGGTGCCAGCCATGACTGTTCTTTATCATGCAGGTTGGATGGCAAGCATGTTGTCTTTGGCTGTGTCAAGGAAGGGATGAATGTGGTGGAGGCCATGGAGCGCTGTGGCTCTAAAGATGGCAAAACAAACAAGAAGATCACCATTACCGACTGTGGGCAGCTCTCGTAAACCCTTCTCTGAACAACTGACCATTCCTTTGTCAGCCTGGGTGCTGTGCCCTGCTGCAACTCGACTTGCCCCACCCCACTCCTGACTTACTGCTGCGTTTCTACTGGGTCTCAGCCCCATGTGCACAGTCCAAACGGGCTGCAGTTACCTTTATGAGTCAAATAAAACGAGTTAAACCACAGTGGCTCACTTTTCTTTCCCTTAGTGAAGTGGAGCATGAGATCCCCAGCAGTGAGGCTATACCAGGCTATCAGTAGGGTCCAGAGTAAACAGGTGCAGGCAGCTGTGGGACCCCTGCTGTAGACTGGGAAAGGACAGCCCCCCCCTTCTCTGCTCACTGCTATAGGCACCCCTGCAGCTGTGGGACTGCAAGGGTCTCTCATGCATGTTGAGTGATGCCCCCCACCTTTGGATGCCTTGTAAATCTCAACAGGTGCCTTGAATGAGCTGTCTTGGGAAGAGGTGGGGGGGGTCCCACTAATGGGAGATTTCAGGTCGGGGATGGTTCCAGTGCTTCCAGTTTAAGCAATCCAGCTGGGGGGGGTAAGTTCTGTGTTTGGGGGATCTCACCAGTCCCTCATGGGGCCAGTCCTGGTTTAGAGCTGCCCAGCTCTCCTCAGGTTCTGCATTGGCGGTGGTGTGATCAGTGCTTCCCTGGTGAAGGGTGCCCAGCTCCGGGGTGATCACTGTGCTTCCAGTTTGAGGGTTCCTAGGTGGAGGCAGACTTCAGGGTAAGTGGCCCCAGCCAGGTAGAGCCCTGCCTCTGTGGGATGCAGGCACAGCAACTGTACCAGCTCTGCTGCCTGAAACTGCCAGTGCCAGGAGCTGCTCCCACACCCTGTACTGGGGGCATCTTCTGAGCTGGGCTGCGGTGAGGATGGGGGTGAAGGTGTGAGTGCAGAGCCCCGGTGCTGGTGAGGCTGTGAAAGGGCTGCTGGGGGAAGGTGAGGACCAGCTGAAGAATCCAGTGCTGGCCCCTTTTGTCTGGGACCCCCTGTGGTGAGTGTCCTTTTCAATGTAGGCTCATCTGAGGGTGAGGTGGAGCAGCACACACAGGCTCCTGGCCCCTGGGGGAAGCTGCTCTCTGCTGAATGGAGGCGGTCAGGGGGGAGTTTTTCAGCGATGCACTGAGGCAGGGCAGGGAGGCCCTTTGAAGCACATGGGCAGGGGAGATGTGGACTCCTCCTCCACCCCTGGAGGTTTTCTACTCCTACAGCTCTGCAGAGTCAGAGGAGGCCTCTCCACATCTCCCACCTCACAGTGCCCAAGCTCCAGTCTGGGGGTCTGGGGGTGCAGCAGCACGCCCAGTGTTCCAGGAGCTCTTGTCAAGCTTGTGCCCATGCCTTGCAGGGCTCTGGGTCTCTTCCTTGGCCTCCTTTGGAGTCCAGGCATCTGTCAGGGATGCTCCCTGAGCCCAGCTGAGCCAGAGAGCAGGGGAAGATTCCCTGCAGCTCTGGCTAACTTATGGTGTGGCTCTTGTATTGGCAGACCCTGCAGAAAGAAAGAACACCCGTCCAGTGCCCCACAATGTGTCCCCACACTTGGGATGACCCCTGGCAGAGCCCCTCTGGTGCTCCTCAGGAACAAATAAATGTCACAGAGCTTTGCTTATTTGACAGCTAGACCAATACTGACCTCTGGTCCCTAGTAGCAACTTCTGGATGTCAGGTCCATCATCAGGCCCAGTTCTTCCTTCTGCTCTCTCAGTCATGAGGTCATGATGCAAACAGATGAAGGTTCTGTCACTCCAGTATGAGCAACCCCCACAGGAACCTCCCAGGGACCCCCAAGAAGGGTCACCCTGGGGGCTTGCTTATGAAACTCCCATTCCCTTACTAGTGCACCAGTTTGTCTTCAGAGTATGAAACTGGATCAAGTTCCTTAAGATAGAGAAGGAACGAGCTAGAGAGACATCCAGTGGACACTCTGCACTGCACAGTTGTTCAATCAGTAGGACTAAAGGAGCCCAGCTCATTGCAAGGAGAAGAAGAGCCCATACAGTGCAGAAAAAAGGATACCCCTGGACTGCCCAGATCATATCACCATTACAGCCCCTCTGACAACCTCCAAAACCCTCCAAGTCAGAGAGAGGGAGAACAAAAATAACTGAAAATCACCCCAACCCACCATGCCCACCACTGGTGCAGGATGGGGCAACAAGCATTTCAGCATCACAGGGACAGTAGTGCCAGCACCATCCCTTCCCATTGGACAGGAAATTCTCCCCCCCCCCAGTCATGCTTGGGATGGGAAATCGCGGGGCTGGGAAACTGTTGGGCTAGGAAAACATCACGAGATCATAGAGCTAACTCATTGTTGGGATGGGAAACCATGGTGGGGGATAGGAAATGAGCACTGAGGACAGGAAATCATAGAATTGTCAGGGTTAGAAGGGACCTTAAAGATCATCCAGTTCCAACCCTCCCCCCCCCCCCCCCCCCCCCCCCC
>JANHGN010027035.1:0-21847 GCA_024605025.1 Megaceryle maxima
TAGACTCTATGTCCTTATCAAGATCATCAGTAAAGATGTTAAACAGAAATGGTCCCAACACTGAGCCCTGAGGAACATCACTTGTGACCAGCCACCAGCTGGATTTAACTCCATTGACTCCCACTCTTTTGGCCTGTCTGTCCAGCCAGTGCTTGATCCAGCAGATCGTATGCTCATCCAGGCTGTGAGCAGACAGTTTTTCCATGAGAATTCTATGGGAAGCAGTGTCAAATGCTTTTCAAAAGTCTAGGTAGACAATACGCACAGCCTTTTCCTCCCCTTACATGCCACAGTGGACATTTGTGGGGCTTATCTGACTTTCATTAAGTGAAACTGCTCATTGTAAGTTCCAGTGAGATCTCCAGGAAAAACATCAGGAATACAGAGGACTCCTGTATCTTTCAATTGAGACAACACCCCAGTCTTAATGAAAGCTTCATTCTCCTTGGGAATGTAATGGCTTTCTAATGATCAGTTAACGTTGAACATGTATCATCATATCCATCCTACAAACAAAGAAACTGAGGTGTGTAGGGTAAAATAACTCACCCAGTTTCAAAGATCCTATTCACTTTATTTACTGATCAAGCCAGATCTATGATATTATCATGGCATATTTACCTGTCTCATTTTCCAACCACTTTGCTATGATGCTTTTTCCCCTTGACTATTTCCACCCCATCTCCTTTAAGTTCTCTCCCCATTCATTTCCTTCTTGTCTTCTAACACACTCCCCCAGTCCTTGCTCCACACTCTTTTCCTATGCTTTACTGCTATATTACTATAAAAATACCTCTTCCTGGAGATTTTTGCTGGAGACTGCACAAAAGGAATGTTGAGAATCAGCACTCCTGTCTCCGAGACACTGCACAGCAATATGCAGTAGAGACATGCAGAGATCTCTACAGTAGCTTAGCTACCAAAAATGGTCTCCACTCTTTCTCAGCAGGATGCATTAGCCTGTGTTTGAGCTCTGCACTGCTCAGAGTGCTTGAGAATCTCTGAACTAAGAGATAGTACACAGTGAAGAGACTTTTGAAGGGAGACTTATAAGAGGGATGGTTCTTGAATAGGAAAGGGAGGTTGTAAAGGAAAAGCAAAAACCTAAGATTACTTGGTTTTAGGTTTCACAATGAACTTCTAAGGTTAAAGCATCACAGATTCCACCTCTGTGCCTCTACTATAGCTGACAACTTTACAAAGCAGTAACATTCAAAACAATGCCAATATAGATAGTGGAGTTATATATACTGTATTTAGAAAGATGTGTTTTGGCATAATAAATAATAGATGGTTTTGCATTTCTGAACTGTCCAAATCAGTCCTTCTCATAAACAGTACCTTCCCTCTCTGACCTTGGCTATTGTACATTACTAATTAGACATAGTAGTTTGTGGTTAACATCCTTCCCTACAGATTTATTATTAGCTTGTATATTCTTTTCAGTAGAATTGTGCTAATGGTAAGGTCTGCTGGAGGCCAACTGCATGAAGCCACTGGGAGGAGAAATCTGTTTGCCTGTCAAAACAGTGGCTATCAATTAGAACTGTGAATGTGATTCCTTTAAATCTCTTGGATGTTAGTAGAGATTTCCAGTGATGGATTAGAGGGCTGAATCACTTTCATATTGTACTAAAGGAAAGTTTCAGACAAACAGCTGTCCACGTGAAACAAATTCACCATTATTGTTTTCAAAGCCAGAAGAACCAGTCTAACCTCACAAAATTCCCTCTGACGTTTTTTTTTCGCAGGAATTCCAGCTTTAGGCTATTTTACATGGCATACTGACAAAACTGGATTATTCTGTGGTTTTCTTAGGAAAACCTGGCTTAGGATAGCTATAGCAACAGGAGGGAAAAAAAGCAATGAAGTTGCTGAAAGAAATGATGCACAAAAAAGTGAGATGATGCAATTCCAGCATTCACTGATTCAGGATGCAGTCCTGGCACACACATTGCAACTTCCCCTTTGATACAAGCACCCAGCTGTCATTAGCATCAGTAAGAGTTCTGTGGACATACTGATGGGAATGTGTTCCCCCACATTTTACAGGAAATTAACACCACTCACTTGGGGACTGAAGGAGGCACTGTCTGTCACTCAGGCATCCACTCTGCCAGATAATTAAGCAAAAACCTCTACCACGAATCTCAAGAGGAAGCTCTTCCCAGTTCTTGGTACAGCAAAACTGACACAAAGCAAAATGCTCAGGGAAGTGATGTTCAGGGAAGACAAACTTGTGCCTGCCTTTACCAAGATCTTGTGCCACTAGGTTTTTGTGGATTTTGAAAATATTTATTAGAAATCAAATTGATTAGTTATAGCTGAGTTTAAACTTTAAGAACTACTTAAGAAAGTATTTTCAACTCTGATCTATTGTGGCTTTTGGTTACTGGTTATTTACAGCACAGGTAATCCTAGATGGCATGTACAAAAACAAGTCGGCAAGACTGCTAACCCTCCACTGCTAATTTAATGCCAAGAGAGTGACTAACCAATACAGGAAAAAGCAAAGGACTCCACAATACTCACAAAATGTGGCTCTCCAGCTGAAGGACAAGGGATTAGAATGGGGAAGGTTTCATCCAGTTGCTACACAATAGACACTCTCATCAGGCTGGGAAACTAGACCGCACGTATTAAAAACCTTTTCTCAGTGCCACTTTATAAATAAAGAATAAATATCAGAACTAAGTGACTGAAATTTTTAGTCAATTACATGAACTACACAGTCCTGTCAAATCTGCTTGCAGCAGCATTAATCATGAACTATGCGCCAGAAACTTTATAAGGTTTCTTGTGAAGAACTAGCAATCACTTCTATTTCTTGAATCTTAAAAGCAGTAATTCTGGAGCAATCAGATAGAGAAATACATTTTACTGGATAAGGTCAGAGAAAATTGCTAGAATAGTACTTAAAAACAAGAAGTACTTTTATTTTGCTGGCTATTACAAGCATGTAGCTTGAGGTTGCATAAACAACATAAACAGCCAGGATTCTTAAAACTTTTTCCTACTTGCATATTTCTTGCCTTTCACACATTGACTCCCTACCACAGATGTTTATACACTATTTTTAGAAGATTCTTTTTATTATTGGTGTTTATATTGCCAGGCTGTTCATTTTTGTGTGACAATGTAGGGAAAAATCTCTCTGCTTTCTTGTTCAGATACAACGATGTTTTGCTCACCACACAAAGGCTCTGACTTAATTTCTTACTACCCCCACAGCTCCATGTCCTTAGGTTATCCTCACTCATTCAACAATCTGTAATACTAAACCACTGGAACTAGTTTTACCTAGGGACCAAAATGACCACAGATACCCTACAAATTCTGCATGCTATCATCACAGTTAGTCTGAAGATGATCTTATAATTATTATAAGGGTGGTAAAACAAATGTTAAATTGAAAGCCCATAGCAGCATTGAAGGCTGAAGAGCACAGATGAAGTCTGTCACTCATTTCATTAAAACTTCTGCCACAAGAGCTGCCAGGAGAAAACAGTATCAGTGCGTGAATAAAGACTAAATGGTATTGATAAAAAACTGCTCCAGGGTGTGTAGTCAGTCAATGAATGTAACTGTCTTCAATTTCCAAACAGTGCCTGATTCAACCACAATTTCTCATGAATTTATTAATTAGCCATCATCCATCAAATAATATGTTGGGAAAATTACAATGAACATTCTGCTTATTCATCATTAACTGCAACTGATTACATATATTGTTTCTATTTCTTAACTTCATAATTCATTGTTTAAAAACTACCTTCACAAGCAGAGGGGAGGAGAAGCCACTCTACACTTCTTGAAAAACATGTTTTGGCCATGGGCCCAAAAATTTACCGCATAAAAAACCCCCACAACTGTATGAACACAAATTTCACCACAAGTGCTCACAGTTGATGAATTACATTTAGCTGAAAGTATTTAATCTGTAAAACAAACTGGAGACCTGACTGTAAAACAACTTAAGCATCTGCATTTCCACTTCTTTGACTCTATCCTTGGTCTTCTGTCATGGGAAAGAGTGAAAAGAACAACTAATTTATCAACTATATACCACTCATTATTTGATGTCTCTATATCACTACTTCTTCGATTTATTAGATACAACATTTAAAACAGAATTTTTTGTAATGATAATTGTCTTTGTACACTCATTTTTGTTGTGCATCCAGACAACTGAACAAAAGATGTATAGAAGTTTAGATGAAGCTGTGTTATTGATTTATAGTGCCATGACGCTATTATTTTGTCATGGTCTTATAACTGAAAAGCCTAATTGCCTGGCCTCAGTTCTGTTTTTCTTCTCATGTTGGGCAATGAAACACTTTAACCCCTTTCCACCCAGTCATACAATTTCCTGCCATCTTCTGTCTCACTTGTACATAGGTGTTCACTTGTACCACTGTCACTTTTCCAGCTGCTGCTGCTGAATAGACAAGTATTACTACAAATAAGAGTCCATTGAGCCTTGGAAAAATAGCAGCAATGGGATATAGGAATGTAAAGCAGAATTCATAATAAAAAATCCAGTGACCTGGATTTCAGTAACTGGAAAAAAAACTGTACACCTGGAAAAAACATTTCCCAAGTCCACTCGCAATACTTGGAATTAACAACTACATCTTTCTTGCTGTTAGACATACTTCCTCTAGCAATTAGTTGGTATATTCTCTA
Source organism: Megaceryle maxima (assembly GCA_024605025.1). NCBI lineage: Eukaryota > Metazoa > Chordata > Aves > Coraciiformes > Cerylidae > Megaceryle > Megaceryle maxima. The sequence continues at coordinate 4,687 of JANHGN010027035.1, forward strand.
AATAATCAGAGCAGTAAAAACCAGCGAATGCCTCGGTGCTACTATTGGAAATCTTTAACAAAAGTCACCAGTATTCAACAGACTGATTGAGATTTGTTTCCAAATAGAGGATTTTCATGTTATGCAAAGTACAGTAAGAATTTTACCTTATATAATGTGACTAATACTTTTTGAAACTGAAATGAAAACAGGGAGGTAAAGAAGTTGAGATACCTAAACATTCTTATTTTGCTCAAGAAATACCCAGAAGGTGTGCAATGGAGACTCTGAGAAGCAAAATGCCTGGACAAGGGAAGAAAGCAAACAATTGCACTAAGGTGAAAAATCCTTGCTTTTTGTTGATTTGAATACCGAAAAACTCAGATGTGGTATTTAAGCTTAAGCAAAAGGAAAATGTACATGTGGAATGAAAAAAGATCAAATATCTGTGTGAATTCTGTTGTGAAGTAAGATCACTGAGGATGAGAAAACACTAGGAACGAGATAGATGCCCAATCTCTCTAATGTCTATGCATTAAATACCTTGATTTTCAAGGTAATTTTATTTCTGATAACTATACTTTTAAAATAAGTATTTAGTGGACACCACATTCCAATCTGTCTTATCAGCACAACTAGTCAAAACCAAATATACATAGAGGCCTGAACAACACCTCACCTAGGAAATCCCTTCTCTTCTTTCCAGTAGTTACTCTCCTGAATTTAAGCATGGCCTGAGAGACAGGGCATAGGCCTTCCATGTTCTTGTGGCTCCAATCACAGCACATGCTAAAGGAGAAAGGTCTATTTCATTCTAGCCCATTTTTCAATTCCCCCAGCAGATGCAGCGTTTACCATTTTAGAGCAGCTGCTCAGAACAAATGCCAACACTGTGTTTCTCGTGTGGTATTCAAGTTACCACACCAGAGAAACTGTGTCTCCTTTCAACAGGAGAAGATATTTCTCAGGTGCATTATTTTCCCACATATCAAAACACATAGAGAAAACTGGTTGAAAATAATCTCAATGCAACTTAAGACATGGAAAAGTCCTTTTAAAAGGAACACCATTAAGTTAAATCACTAAAGGCCTCTCTTATCATCAAATAGTAATGTAAGTATGGGATTAAACTTAGCTAGATCTCTTATGGTATTAATGACCTATTTTTTTGAACTAATCTTTATCATGTCCCTTGATGTTGCAGAAAAAAACCAAGCTGTTCTCTCCTGAATCATGACCATTTCCAAGAAACTGATGTGCATCTCCTTTTTGGAACCTTATACCTAAGCCAAATTCAGGACCCAACAATAACTCAGCAATTCAGATCCACAAGGTGAAAAAAACGTAAATCCTACTAAAGTCCTTTTATTGCTGGCCTTTGCCACTAGCCTTTGTGCCCTTTGATAGCCATCAAGAAGCTCCGCTCTTTGAGCTCTCTTCAGATCCAAACCATAAGCTGTTATTAAAATTGTCTCACCTAAAGCTTCATCTTATCTAAGCCACATCACTGCAACCCATCATTGTCCTTGCACAGCATGGAGTCAAGTTCATTTGCTCACTCCTATTGCATGTGCCCTTCAGGCTATTGGTAACTCAGGCCAGGAGCAGGGCTCCACCAGAATGTGTTTCACTTGATACCTGCTCATCATGCTGAGACCAGCTGGGATCCTCCACTTTGAGACTAATTGAAACATTTTCTTACTTGAGGACCAACATCTGTGAAATGTTCTGAAGTTGGAGACCTGTCAGGTCCAGAGTTTAGTGATGTTCAAAGAAGAGTATTTTCTTCAAAATTTTACTTGTATTTTTGTGTATGTGGTAGAAGACAGAGAGGGGGAAGAAGTGGGAGCTGAAGAAGACTGATGTAACAGTCTGAAAGCATATGATAATGACTACGAAGAGGTTCACAGACTTCTAAAACTGTGTAAGATGAATTACATAAGATGGTAAGTGCTTTGAAACAGCACTAATTTTAAAAGTGCAAGTTGTCCCCTTATTTCCTGGAAATTCATCAAACACTAAGACAATAAAGAAGGATGAACTCAGTGTTAAATATAAACTAGCCTGGCTTCTCTCATCCATTCACCATCATGTAAATTGTGTGATCTCTCCACTCTACTAACAGAGCAAAAGTTTAATCCATGGGAATAAGTTAATGAATCAATTTCTATGGCTCTCTAAAGGTCATTAAAGCCTGCAAAACTAGAAAACCTGATGTTTTCAACAGGCTTTTGCTACTGGTCTGAAACATGTCTTTCTCCCCATCCCCTCTTTATTTTGCTTATATAGGATGGTTTCCAAAGGCACAAAGATTGGCCTCCCAAAGCTGCAGAAGCTGGAAGTTCTCTCCTGCTGCCCTATATGCTTTTTCATCTTTTGCACAAAGCAAGAATGAATTTTCTTCTGCAACATCTTAGAAAAGCAATTATTAAGAAAACAGTGGCACTTCTGAACTGGATTGGATAGAACCCTATAGCAACAGATTCTTCTGCACTTGGGAAGAAACCTCATCAGCAAACCAGTAAAAAAAGACAAGCACGGGTGGTGGGAACTACTTTAGCTGCCTGGATCCTCATGGCTCTGATTTCCTCCTGTTTCTACCCATCACCCTGTCCCAGAACAAATCAAAACCAAAAAATAAAACAGTGCTTCTGTGCACAACAAGGTTCAGCAAGCCATCTGATCACCTGAAAAATATAGCAGCCCTCAGGGTTAGAAGAGAGAGAAAGCCTAGAGCTCCACTTGAGATGTGGCAGCAAAAGGTCTGCTAGGCCAGCAGCAGGTTGCAAACAGAATCTTTCCCTGAGAACTTGTTCTGGGCAAAGGCTGGATATCTTGGGCTAAAGGTAAGGTTGAGGCAACAAGCAGTATTAGCTACTACAACATTAACAAAATTTCAGCTATGCTGCCTGCATACTGAGAAAAGTTTATTTCCCCCTTCCCCCCCTTTATCAACAGAAAGAAGTCATTATTAGAACATGTGGAACTAAAATCAAAATACACAAGACTATTTTGATTTGAAATTAATTGTATAGCAGAGCTTGTTTTGTGCAATGAGCAAATCATGCATGCCAAAGTTGAAGAACAGTGAATATAATAAATATAGGCTGCTGTCCAGTTTTCATTTTTGGTATCCCTCTCCTAGGTAGAATGTGTTCACAGTGGAAACACCATCACTCTGCTTTTATTCAATACCAAAAATTTACCTGCACAAACCTAGAAGTCCATAATGCTCTGTTTGGTAACAGAGCAGGACCAAGCAGACTTGACTGTACTCCATAAATTTAGCCTAGCCAGCATTTTTTCCTGTTATTAACTCATTGATGGTGTAGAGGTGCAGAGGATCAGCTGCAGTTGGATAAAAGGCAATAGTACTAGCCACTGCTGAGGATATCTGTTCCAGTGCTGTCCCAGGAACATATTCCTTCCAGTTGCCTCAGATATCACTGTGCTTTGCCACTGCCACAGCTGCAAAAAAAACCAACCAGCCAACAACCAAAGCCCAAATCATCAGATCTTTCCTATCCCTATAATCCCAGTATCTCCCCCTTTACATCTTGGCTCTTCACCCAGTAACACTCATGAGTTCCTCTTATTAATATTGAAGCTTGCATTAAATACTTGAGCTTCCCCTCAAAGGATTCAAATGACCACCTGCCTAACACATCTCTCAAGTCATTCTGCAAAGCTCCAGCCATTACTTGGCTCAACACTCCCGAAATTTGGGCTAGCACAGCAGCACTTGCGTGAGAAAGCAAACAGGAGCAGGGCTGCCAGCCAAGCACACAGTGTAGCTATAGCCAGTCACCAGCACTATCAGCTCCCATCAACAGCAGTGTATATACAGGCACCTTGAACCAAGCAGTACACATTGAGCCCAGCTGCCAACATATCCTTTCTCAACTCCCTTCTGAATTAAAACCAAACCAATTAGCCCAAAGCAAGCTCTGGGAAGAATAAAAGTAGAAAGTTATTACAAGTGTCAGAAACAAACAAAATCGCTATACTGTTATTATCTCTTAGGTATTTAGCTCTGCCTAGTATCAGGTACACAGGGAAGGATGGTAAAGATTAGTTTAGAAATTTAAAGTTACTCACTTCTGCCTAATTAAGAGTTAGTGACTACTGAAATTATAATCTCACCTGACCCTCACACATACAGAACACAGTAAGTCAATGAAGCAAGAGGAACAGAAAGCAATCCGTGGTGCTCTCCATAGCTGGGATCCACTCTGCTGGTTGGAGGTGCTGCAGGAAGCATCTCCCAACCTTCACCAGCCAGGTTCCTGCCACCACGGCACATGGGAACCAGGATCCTCCCTGGGGAGGAACTGGCACTTTTCTCAGGTATGTATGTAAATGTTTACCTGCTTAGCTATAAATATGTTTAAATATGTACATAATCATACTCATATGTAAATAGCCAACATTTTGCAAAACATACTTAGTTAAGTATGTACATATTTAAATAAGTATCCTAAAAGTAGGAGGCTAACTTCCCACTTTCTCTCACCAACGTGGGCTCAACCCAACTCCTGACAAACAGGAATTTGTAAATCATCTTCACTGAGCTTTAGATTAGGCGTCAGAAGTCCCCCACAGCTCCCTCCTGTACATACACTATCAAAATTCTGTAACAGCTTAATATTTCCCGAGGCCACATATTACAATGATCAGTTCAGACAAGGGAATATCAGGACACAGAAGCATTTTGAGAAGAGAGGTCTGCAGCTTCTAGCTAGTGAGAGAGGAGAGATTTCCTCTTGTGCTCCATTCAGCACATACTTTTTCATCAGATAAATATAAATAAGTAGTACAGCAGTTGTTTAGTGAGCAGCTTAGGGACATATTGTTCCCACTGTCCTAATTTTCCTGACACAGTGGGTAAATTTAGACATCTAATTAACAGTCTGTGCCATTTTTCATGTTACTTGTTGCTGGGTTTTTTTTAAGGCTATCAATGAAGCTTTCCATGCCTTAGACATATTCTCCATTTCCTAGGCCTCTCACAGAATAATTGCAAATGTCCCTAGCACATCCCTATTCCGTTTATATGGGCTTTATACAGCCCCAGGGAGATGAACTATGGTCATCTCTAAAGCTTCAAAGTATTCAAAGTATTTCTATCACACTTGCATATGTGGGGTGGAGCAGACCAAGCAGGAAGGAAAATGGAAGTTCATCTCTACAATTAATCTCTAAAAAAATCAGATGGGGTACAGAGTCATCCAGTAAGATCCATATTATAAAACACCTGCGTATTTGCTGACATTTTCACAATTATATTTGAAACTCTTACTTTGTAGGCCTTGGTGTTCTACGTTTATAAATTACATTTTAATCTTTGCTTAATTATCCTCTTGACCTAGTAGCTCTTACCTCTAACATGCACAATTTTCCATAGTAAAATATTTAACCCTAGTAGAGATACTATTTCATTTCAAGTTCCTTTCATCACAGAAGCAACAAAGGAAATTACAAATATTCAAACAAAAAAGAAGATCATTTACAAGTTCATTGCCACATGTAGATACAAAAGCAGTTCCTGATGCTATGACAGACATACAATTTCTGTTTGCAAAGTAGAGAGTCTTTGACCAGATCAATGCTGCAAGCATGCACTAATGTGAATCCTCTTTAGCAAGCAGTGTGTTTATTATCACTTCTTCAGGAAAGAATAACAACCATGTAGCATGTCGAGTATACCCTCTCACTTGCTCTCCCCACACAGGTAGGGTAAAACGGGTCTTCTAGTTTATTCTTGTCTAAAAAAACCCCACAGCTAAATGTCCGTATGCATCAAATTCCTCTAATGATATTACAGTCTAAGCCAGGTATATGCAACATGAAATAGAGAAGTCTCAAGAGAAAACTTGGTTCTCTTCACTCCTGTTTTTTTGCTCCTGGACCATTCAGGTAATTGTCAGATTACTACCACCAGAAGCAGGCAAAGGAAGAAAAAAACCTCTGCAGAAGTACCTATTCATATCTGCTCAGATGAGACATATTTTTTTTCATCTGTAGTAACAATCCAACACAAAGGTTTTAGGTTTTGACTATGATCAGGGTCATGCCTTGACCATATGAAACCTGTTTAAAGAAATGCAGGATGTTAAAAGTAAAAAATGCCCACAATGACTGTTCAGTAAGCAAAGGCAGCCTATAACATTATGCAGTGCCAAAGCAAGCTTTGCTACACCTTTCTTTTTACTGTAAATGATCAGTTTTTAGGGTGTAGTTGCTTCTTGTTTTGGCAACTTCGAGGAAGAAGATAGGGTGTGCAGTCCCATATGGAACTAGAAGGAAAAATTCTGACAGCGTTTTGTAAAAGATTAAACACCTTGTAGTGAAAAATCATATCTGACATCAATCTAACATCGAGTAAGAAAGGTCTCCACTATACCTCTCAGCAACTCACCCAACTTCCCATGAAGAAGTCGGTAGCTCCAGGATGGCCCCTCTTTTCTGCTCTCCCGGGTACCAGAGCCTTGGAGGGAGCCATCCAGAGCAGCCCCCAGCAGTCTGCTGGGGAGATGCCCAAGGGAGCTAGGAGAAAACCCAGCAACCTTCCTCTTGTGCTCTGCTAAGCAGCATTGCTGCAACTCTGTGGCAGCTGCAGCCTTCTGGGAGAAGCCAGGGTTTCCATGGTCCTTAACTCCATAACAGCTGACCACTTTGAGTACTCTGGACTCTATAAAAAAAATAATCTCATTGTCAAGGTTGGGTGCTCAGGAAACTAAATTGAATTTTCAAAAAAATCACTAATGCTTTTCACTGCGTTCCTCATCCCTTCCTGAAAAATCTTTAGCTGGGTTCCAGTTTTTGTATCCTGCGTGGGGATTTTAATTTCTCAGAGGCTCCCAAACATAATTTTTTAATAATAAACTCATAACACATGAGTTTTAAGACTTTCTCCTTCAACACTTCTGGTTGCTCTTTCATACCATGGACAGATTTGTAGAGGAAAAGCAGTAATCCATGTTTGCTGGAATTGTGTCTCATGCATGCTTGGAATACAGTCTGGCTGATACAATGACATTTCCAGCTTTTCCTATCAAAATATTAATGTCAGAGTATCACAGAAGTCCAGAAATTCAGGACATAGGGGAGGTATTTTTCTGAAAAGGATAAAACATTAGGATTCAAAATTTAAAAAAAAAAAAAGCATCTTACAAATTGAAGAACAAAGTTGTGACCAGTGGCTAGTGAAAATCTACAAAATGTCTGTGAATAAAGTAACTATTACTGGTTTCCAAGGTGAAAGCTAGCACCTTTGACTGAAGAGTAAAAATTAACCTGGGTTAGCAGAAACCTTGATTGAAACCACTGTGTTTCACTCTCTCTCTGTGGTTGATCATGCCTAGAGAGACTTCCTTCATTATATATAGTGTGTAGGAGATAAATGGAACAAAAATCCCTAGGATAGTTAGGTCAGATGACATACACCACAGTGACACATTTTCCTGTATGAAGACAGAAATTTCCAGTTCTCAGACATGATAGATGTGTCAAGTTTACTTTTCAGGGAGAAAAAAAGGTGCTTATAGTTCTGACTAACCTTTGTAGAAACCTTTAATTCACAGAACAAGTGTGGAATCTTGTCTGGGAAAAGCTTCTCCTGCTTCATGCCTTGAAGCTACGGCATGCCTTAAGTACCCTGACAAGATTTTGAATCCGACAATAAGGGTGAAACAAAGGAAGAGAGTCTGTTGGGACACCGAAAGGGAAAGGGGAGGGGATGAGAACAGCAGATGGTAACATTTGTTACATTTTGCTTTTAGAGTCCTAGTAAGTCTAAAACCCAAAGCAACTACACTGCTCCAATGTAATTAAGTGCTTCACTAATGTGAAAAACCTTTCTTTGGGAGACACCGCAGAGTACAGAAGAAGGTTGCCTCTGAATGGCCACTCCAAAAACCCACCATAATCAAAGACATTTGCCAGCCTTATCAAATACAGATGCATAAAGCTAGGGGCTGGAAAGCATCTCTGTTAGCAACTAAAATTGGCAGTAAGTCTTGGGTAGGTTCAAGTACCTTAAAACTGAATTCAACTCTTCATCATACAAAATCCTAAACAGTTTTGGAGGTTCTTCAAGGTCCAAACACACAGAATAATGTTGAACACATGTCTGTCTTCAGTGTACTTTTAACTCAAACTCATGTACTTAATAAACTAATCCAGGCTAGTAATTTCTGGTACATGGGAAAAAAGCATGAAGAACTCAGCGGTGGAGGAAGAAGGGGAAAAGTTGAAGGGATCCTGCTGCCTTAAACCTGCAAAGAACTGCCCACCTTCCACAGCTGACTGTTAAGGTCTTGAGAACATTTGTTTTGTATAATTACAAGCATGTTCCGAAAACTTATGAGGCACTGCATTTACCTCCATACTAAGAAAAGCCACTCTTCTCTTTGGAAAAAAAACCCAATGAACTCCATTTTCTACAACACATCATCATCAAGACTTCATTCTGTGTTATCTGTGAAGAATTAAGTATGGGTGTCCAGAGCACAAGATGTAACTCAAAAGTAATAGGCTCTGTGACAAATGAAGATGCTCCTTTCATAGATGACAGTGCATTCCTGTCACATTAAGGCATTTTGAGCTACAAAGCCAACCTTAAGATTAATTTGATTATTTTTTCAATAATTGAAGGGATTATATGCCAACTTTTATACTCCAAACAGTTTTCTTAAACTTTATTGAGGATAATTTTCTGAATGTTAAAATAAGATAAAACCAGATTTATGATTCAGCACTGTGTGCAGGTTCAGACTGGTAAAGAGTTAATCTTCTTCTTAGTAGCTGGTATGGGGCTGTGTTTGGGATTTGTACTGGAAACAGTATTAATAATACAGGGATATTTTAATTATTGCTGAGCAGAGCTTACACAGAGTCAAGGCCTTTTCTGCTTCTCACATCACTCCACCAGCAAGTAGGCTGGAGGTGCACAAGAAGCTGGGAGGTGACGCAGCTGGGACACCTGACCCCAGATGACCAAAGGGATATTCCAGACCATATGATGTCATGCTTAGCATGACAAGCTGGGGGAAGGAGGAGGAAGCGGGGGGACATTTGGAGCAATGGTGTTTGTCTTCCCAAGTAACTGTTACACATGATGGAGCTCTGCTGTCCAGAAGCCTGCCAATAGGAAGTGGTGAATGAATTCCTTGTTTTGTTTTGCTAATGCATGCAACTATTTCTTTATCTATTGATCTGTCTTTATCTCAACCCACGAGCTTTCTCACTTTTACTCTTCTGATCCTCTCCCCATCCCACCGCAGGGGGAGTGAGTGAGCAGCTTTGTGGGGCTTAGTTGCTGACTGGGGTTAAACCACAACACTGCTTTACTAAGCAAGTTAAAATTTGGGGCAATGCTACAATGCAAGAGGAACAGTATGTGCAACAGACTTGTGTATTTGGAAAAGAGTAACATTTACCTCACTATAAATAGTAAAAAGTAGGTGGATTTTTTTAAAAAATACTTTTAGATTTTGAGTATTATTATAACATATTTTTAGAAAGCCAGGCAATCCTCCTCATTATTTTTTAAACATTAATGACACAAAGAGATGTCATGACCACAATGACTTTTTCATGAACTCTAAAATCCCCGAAACTACTCAAGTCTTATTTATTAAAAGGGGGATCAAGAATCTTTTTTTGTGTAAAATAACCTGTGACTGAGCATACAACCAAGAACATACGTGTTCTAACTTGGTCACAGGTCTCTCTTCCCACAGCTCAAGGTCTCTTGACAAAATAAATTCCTATTGCTAACACATATCATGCTGATTTTGTAGAGCAACTGCAGAGGTAAACACAACTGGCACTTACTCTCCCTGCTATTTAATAAAGGTGTGCAGAGAGTTAACAGGAAAACCAAACCAAACTGAACAAACTCCAAATCACGACACCACAAAAAAAACCTACCCCCTAACCAAAACCCAAACCTCACAACACTGGACAGCTAGAGTCAGTGATCAGTAACAAAAGTCTTTCCTGACCTCTTCTGAACTGCACAACTACATCTCCCTTGCTACCTAAGGCAGGTTTGCCTTTTACCTTCGCAAGAGATGGGCAGCCTCCATCTGCATGGCCATTACATGGGGAAGATGTTAGTCCTAGATGAGCACCTGAACACACACTACCATCCAGGCTACCCTCAAGGTCAACAAGGTGGCAACAGCAGAGTCTACCCTTGAAAGGCAATGTCCCTGGGGGAGGATTTCCATGCACAGATACCAGGTCAAAGCTCCTTCCAGGCCACTTTGCAGCAGAACTGTCTGAATATTCAAAACTTCCTTTAAAGCCTCAACCTCTCAGCACTGTTTTATTCATATATAATCCATCTTATGTACTTATACACTGCAATAAGTAACTGGTGTTTATGAAATAGTATATTGATATTTTTTACTAAAATTATTACAGTAATTCCCTTAAGATAGATTAGCATGTAACTGAAAATCAAAACATTATATAAAACTAAGTACAGATTTGTTTTCTTTTCGGCCCACTTCCTAATATCCACTAAGAAATTCAGCTGCTTGACCTACGCTGCCCAAGTTCCTCAAACGAATACTTGGAAAAGAAACAACATAAAACAGTAAAGCTAAAGAGATTATCAATTTCTCTTATTTCCTGCTGATCATTGCCAGACTGTTTCTGCTCATAAGTGCAGGCTTCATTATCAAAGATGGACAGAATACAAGTACACTCAGTGGAGGCCGGCTGTTCAGGAAATAGCTATAATTTGGTAAACAGCATAATAAACACTTGAGCATCCTTGATGCAATGGGTAATGAGCCAGTGCAGTCATAAGTATGTACATAACAATGTTAAGATTATACTGTATTTCACATCTACACACACACTCTCATTTTGAGATGGCCGTATAGTATTTCAACTATTATATTTGTTTCCTTCCTGAGATTAATTTATTAATTTTTGCTCTGTACTCAACTAGTCACTTTTAAAAGAAAGCAACATTTTACTTTCATTCTTTGATCTTTCACTCTACTTTTAGATTACATACCTAAACAATCAGAAGCCTTTGTTCATCATGGCAACCAAATGCATTACACTCCAAAGCACCAGAGATCTTGGAACTAAATGCAATCTCACAGCAAGTCATCAACATGTCCATAGGCCATGCAGTAGAAAGTGATTTAAATTCCCAGTCTCTCCTCCTTGCCACCATGGAGAATAATAACAATCCATAACATATCCCATTCATCTAACAGCTGAGAGGGTAATGAATTAGAGAGATAATTCAGTCACTTATTATTAAAAGATTACAACATTAAAAATGAAGTGGGCTTTTTTTTTTTTTTAAGGCAAATGATCATGTTTTCATATCATGTGAGTAAAATATGATATGGTGTTATTGATTCCCAACTATATTGTAAGGGTCAGCTTGGAATAAAGCTCTTAAATTGCATTAGATTTAAAGTTAGCACTTCTCTGGCCTGAAACTCAATCCCAGTTCATATTGTTTTGCTTGAAGTGCTGAAAATATCAGTATTATTTAACAAGAGTGTCTAGAATTTATTGCTATTCTTCTCTGACAGCATTACCCATTTTTCAATGAAACTGCAAATGCCCATAGTCGAGATTTTGCTTAATACCTTTCTTGGTCTGAATTTAACAAAAACAACCCACAAAACAACATACCAAAACAAAACCGCACACAAAAAGCCCCCAGGAGCACCACTGCCCCAAACCAGTCTACATTGCATGGTGCAAACTATGAAAAATGTAACTGGAACAAAGTCTCTACATTACATGCTGGGCTTTTAAGTCTGTGAAGCTATGGTTCCAAGAGAAATATCAGTGGTTTCATTTCAGAACAAACCTGTTAAGTTTAGTACTTAAAAAAAAGGTCTTTATCAAACAAGCATCAAGCCAGCTCTTCCATCCAAGGGATCTGGTTACCCATAGACTTTTCAGGTTAATTCAGTGACAGATGAAATATGTACATAACTGAAACTGCTCCGTAAGTACGAAGGGTAAATGCATGTTTCCACAGGAGACTACTCAATCATTAAATGCAGGACACAGCATCATCTCATATAAAGATGACTTTTTAATAAAGAGACTTTTTAATGTAGAACATCTGCAACCCTTCTATCAGCTCTATTTAAATGTCTGCCTGGGGTCAATTAAAAAATACCTCAAAAGTTTGATGCATAACCTTTTCACTTTCCCAAGTACATTTCTGCTGTTTGCAGGGTAGGAATTGGGAGGCAGGGAGCGGTGGGAGGAGAGGGGAAGGTCTACAAGAAAAATTAGGTTGTCAGAAAATGTCAATAGTCACATCAAATCTTCTGTAAATGATTTTTGAAAGTCTCTTTCACTTTATGTATAGATGAACAATAACAAGCCTAATGCCAACTTTCATTTTGGAAACAAGCTGTGAAGGTCATCTGTATGTGGACACAAATCGTAACTGGTCAAGACAAAGGAAAATCCTGCATCAGGACTTCTATGGGGCAGACTGTGGAGAAAGTACATTCTTGCCTGACACAAGCAGGGGAAATCTGGAAAGCTACTGCTACAGAACTCATAGGAGGGGGATTAAAAGTGGTTATTTTATCTCTAACTGTATTTCTTTTTCCATTCATTCACATTATGTGGTAGACCTCTTTGTAGTAAATGGGCAGGGCTACTGGAGGGTAACTACACTTCTCTCCTTGTCCCTTACCCAACAGGATGGGGCACTGTCACCACAGTGAACACAGGATGGGGGCTAGGGGGACCCATATTGGACAGCACTACTGGGGAAGCTCTTAAATTAGTATTCTTCACCTTTTTAAAGGAAGAAGACACACGGTGTCAGTTCCACTTTTAACAAAGTAAGAGGCACAAAGAAGGGCAATGATATGCCTTGATTTTCACGTTTAGTATTCCCTCTCCATTCCTGGAGAGTTGCCATTATTCTTTATTACTCATTTTCATCCTGTAACCTTTCAGCTGAATCTGCTGAGTAGCTTTCTTATGAGTTTGTCTATTAGCCCATGATATTTGGTTTTACTTTGAGCAGGCTTCTTACTTTCCTCAGAACACTTTTCAGTGCCACACTAAATCCTATCAGATCCTCATAGTCTGCAGTAGGGACTTGACTGGCTATCACCATCTGTTCCCCACAGCCGTCAGTCAGTGCCTTATCAGAAGCTTATTACTACTATATACATTTTTGGATCATGAGTTAATTTAACTTGAAAGTTCTTTTTAGATCTTCACCATGTTCTAGTAAGGTCATAGGCCAGATTTTTTTAAATTATTAATAGCAATGACTACACAAAAGAGATCACATTTTTCAGTTGCATCATGCACACTTTTTTATGATGTTAAACCTCAGTATAGCAATCACCATGGTCCTTTTCCCAGAATACTATAAAAGATCATTTCGCTTTTCTAGGATGATAGATTTTACTAAGTGAGCAGACTGTGAAGGTTATTGGTCTTTTGTTTGGTGAGCAATTTTTTGTGGGGGTGTTGGTTTTTTTTTGTTTTTTTGTTGTTGTTGTTGTTGTTGTTGTTGTTGTTGTTGTTTTTCCCTATTTGTTTGTTTGTTTTGTTTTTTCCAGTAATGTCATGAATCAATTTTTAAATTGTGAAGCTTTCTTATATTTTTGCAATAAGCTATAAGGTATTTTAAACAAAGTGACTCTTCCGATTAATATCCATCTTAGTCCTTTTTAAAAGGCTCTAAAAATGAAAAGTGAGAATGAAAATATGTATTTTTAACTGACTCAAGCTTTTCCTTTATCAGAACTATCACATGAGGAACATTTGAGCTTTGGAACTATTGTCTCAACCCAGGCAGAGACAAAAAGCCTGTTTCATCCCCCACCTAAGACAGAGTGCTACATGGCATAAATAGTACTTCACAGATCTGCTTTTTCTGGGAATTCAGCCATATATTATTAAGGAAATAAAATTTGTTTCTCCCACTCTTTACTCCTTTTAGCCCTGAACAAGCAGCAAAGCTAATAGACAAAAGCCTGAATTTTATTCTTTTTCATGAATTACAAAGCTAAATTCCATCTGGAATTATTCCTGTGAAACACAAGTCAAAAGAAAGGGATTGTAAAAATGCAGCTAAAGGAAGAATTTGGTCTCCAAAATCTTTGTATACCAGTGAGAATAAATGAGTAGCAGAAAAATCATTAAGTTTAGACTGCAGTTTTCAGGATTATCCATTAAAGGGCATTTCTGAAGGGGAAAAAAAAAAAAAAAAAAAAAAAAAATCTGATATTGAGTTACCAGGAGAAACACACAACCCCAATCCTCAAACCCCCCTTTTTCGCTTCCCTATTCAGAGATAAAGTGGACCTTACAAGGTCTCAGTTTCAAGTTAGGATCTCCCCAGTAAGTCTGAAAAAAACTTTCATCACTCTGAAGTCTACACCAAACTGGGACTAGAGTTAATTCTCCTACTTCCTCACACCCCAAAGGAAAAAAGCATTAGTCACAACCCTATACCAGCTCACTTCAGCTGTACAAACCTGGGAACACTCTGGGGGGCTCCTCCAAGAAGTTCAGCAAGCCTTGACTCAGGCCTGGAAAATTTTGACACAAAGAAAACTGCATGTTTGTATTTTTGTGGTTTAAGACCAATCCATATCTCTTTGAAACATCTGCTATTTTTTAGTTCAGGAAAGCTGACAGGCTCCAGGATGCTCTCCGTTATTTTGAAATAAATGTTGGTTATTTAGATTCCACAAATCTGATCGCTCTGCTTTGCCTCAGTTGGTATTTCTATTTCATTTTCTGCAATCACGTCTGATCAGTTGTGCAGCTGATCCCTATTCCTGCCACTTTTGCCATGGAATAATAAACATTTTTACCCTCCATCTCAACACTGGCCATGCAAATTTAGTCTGAGCTTCTGGAATTTTTTCCGTTGCAAATTAAATGCACAAATGTTAGCCATTCTTCAAAAGAAACAGGTTCTAAAACCTGCATGTTACAGTACTCTCACAGCTTTTTCTTTTTTCTGTGTTTCAGAATTGCTACAGTATATTGACTTTAACAAAATTTTGTTTTTCAAGTGACTGACATTATTATTACAAGGCCAAGTTCCAAAATGGACAGATACTAAACCTAAACTGCTGTATTAAAGGTCCATAATGATCTGTCTCTGCTCAGCCAAATGGATTGTCATCTGTGTTGATTCAATGCAACTTGTCTGTGCCACTCAATACAATTGATCACAAGATGCTTTTATAAAGCATTTGGTTATCTTTGAAATTTGGCACCCAGGGGTCCTGTAAAATGCCCACAGCTTCAAGCTGTTCTTCAGTGAATACCTTTCTCCATAGCTGATAGTCGAACTGTTCTTTTTCTTCATCTTGATCCTAAAATTCCCTGTATGCATTCAGAAAAATTTCTTTTAGGCCTCGCCATCTCAATCTTGATAACAACTTCCACTTGGTAATATTAATTAAATCTCATGGCTTCAATTATCTGTATGCAGACACTGTACTAGGTTAAGTTGCTTTCTAGTTGTTTGGGGTTATTTTTTTCCTTCTTGGAATTTTTATTTTGGCCTCCCTCTTTTCTGTTTGGTCAGCTTTTGAAACCAGGTCCTTGAGAAGGCTACCAAACACAATTTGTGTTTATTTTTTCTTATTGCTTTTTAAAGCTCATTTTAAGTCAATATTTACAAACAGAGTAAAAACCTAGCTCATATTTCAGTGCTTCATTTACAGCCTTCTCCTTTTAGCTTATAAATTAGCATGACATTTTATGGAACCAATTTATTTTTGTATTTTTCCTCCTCCTCTGATCACTGCTGTATATGAAATTTCCTCTGTTTTATTTACAGATTTCCATATCAAACTTTATATCCGTAGGCTTGTTTCAGGTCTGTATCTGCCTTTCAGAGTAGTTATTAAACAGAAACCTAGACATAATTTTCCATTTAGCTTTGTGGAAACTTAAGGATGGAGCTGTTCTAAATACTGCTGGACAACATAAAAAGTTAGCCCCCCCCTAGACAAGGATTTCTTGCTACAGAAGACAGCAGTCCCAATTTCAATGTGCCTGTCATTTTCTAAATACAATATGTAAGATTCCTCACAAAGAAATTTGCTTGAGTTAATGACAGCCCAAATTCACTAAGCTGTCATCTACCTGGAACAGTTACACTAGAACTTTCTATTGAGCTTTAATAATTGTGCAAAGTCATTACAATATTAGTGCAAAAAATATGGTATCAAAGCCAACAGAAACCAATGTTATGAGAGGCAAGCAGCATCATGAGAGTGACTTAACCTTTGACCAGTAAATTTGACCTATTATAGACAATGTGTCCCAAAGCACTCAGTGAATGCGTGATGTACACAAAATAAACAAAGACTGAGAAAAACAATAAACTGACAGCCAAGATCAACAAATGATTTTGGTATCCCAAGAAGCAATTCATACAATACTTTGTTAAATATGCCTTTCTCCATATGTGGGCTCTTTCAACATTTTTGAGTGCCTCTGTGTCCTTGAGAAGATGAGATAGATAGTGATGCAATGAGACTATTTACTGTAAAGAAGCTCCTTTTAGCTTATGTAGCCCTTAAGCATCTCCTTGTTCTTCTCCCCTGGAGTATTAACAGTACTCAAACATGTAAATCCACCACCTCCTCTCCTAGCCTTTTGCCATTCTCATTATAGAGCCAGAAGCAGCCTGTCAAAGAAAGAGATCTAGCCTTTACTTGATATTCTGAAAATTAATTATACAATACTTTAAAAGATTTATGTGCTAATCCACCAGTTCCATAAAAATACAAGAATACAGGTTAAAAGCTTAAAATAGCAAAGGTAGAAAAATTTTGAGTTTCCATGTGTGATGCATGAATTATACACACACCCAATCTACACATATAACACAGTACTCAAAAAGTTACCTATATACTGTAATTTTAGGTCCACTGTAGCCTTCTACTATGGTGTGATTGCACTGTTTTAATAAAGAACTAGAGCAAAGATGACAAACATATATATATACACACAATACAGCTGTTGTTTATTGCTTTTCTCTGCTGGATTGAGGCCGCAAGAAGTTATTAAACTGCTGAGGTAAATCTTAACTATTTAGTTACGCTAAGCCTTGATGTTCTTTTTTTTTAATACCCTAGTATTGTTGGTCACTTCTCTTTTCTTTCCTCCCCCCCCCCCCCTT